>CM052084.1:11663908-11674386 GCA_028453745.1 Agapostemon virescens
AAAAAATTTTTTTTAACATTTTAACCCCTAGAAAACGCAGTATAAACGCGTACGGTTTGTATTTCGCATTTTCTATAGGCTGCAAGGGGTTGTTCCAGAGAGTTCAGCACAGGGGTGTGAAAGTGGAGGCTTCTGGCCTTTAAAATAATGCCTGCGATTTGTTTTCACGATGACATAGCAGTTCGAAGATTGACAATTATTTTCCAGATGATTTTTTCCGCTAGATTGATGGTTTTCGATGGCTCTGTCGCCAGGTGGGGAACAAATGCGACGAGAGCCCGACGGTGCGCGAGGTGTCGATGAGCGAGGGTGCAGCGGAAGCTGAGAACTGGGGCTGCGGGTTTCTGGAGACGTCGGCGAAGACGAATCACAACGTGAACGCCCTGTTCCGGGACCTGCTGATGCTCGAGAAGAACCGGTCTGTCTCGCTGCAACCGGTGCAGAGCAACAACGCGATCAGCCTCAAGGAGAAATGCACCGTGATGTAATCGAGCTCGACGAGCATCCTCCCAACCCTCTTTCACCCTCTTCTGCTCGCCCGCGTCGCTCGAAATCCTCCTCGGGACGAGAACAAGCTCCCCCACTCGATCCGATCAACTCTCAGTACGTTTAGACCAAAGATTTTTTAACGGGAACGCATGGACATCGACCATTTACAAATGCGAACGGGATTTTTAACGATGTCGCGAGACCCAAGAATTTTATCGCATTTTCTAAACAGCACCATGTGCTTCTTATCGCGGTATCGGACCAGCGAGCGACAAATGGCGGCGCGAGTTTTCTTTGAAACGTTTATACAGTCGAGAGGAAAAATCGCAGACGCGTCGCTGTGCCGCCATTGCAAAGGGGAAGGTTCGTTCTGCGAGGGTCGCACCGGAACAAATTTGGGAAAAACATTTTTCTGCTCTGTACAGTCGGTTCAAGTCGATAAACGAGGGGAGGGAGACATCGCGTTGGTTGCTCGCTGTCTTTCGTTGCAAGCACTCTTCTTTTACGAATCCAGTTTCAGGATATCGTTTTTATTTTAAATTATCCTGGACGACGATCGAGAGAACACTTAGTCGTGTTACACCGTGGCGACCGAATTGTTCGACGTTTGTAAGGTCTGCGCTCTCGATATGGATGCATTGTGCGATGCATTTGTTCGTCGAACAGCTAGAAAGACGGTGCGAAACAACCGGCAGGTTTTGACGTAACTCGCGGACCACCCGGTGGATCCGCCACCGAGGCGATTTTTCTTTATTTCCCGGCCGGATTTCCCGAATTTTCTCTGCGCGACGGAAGAGCTTGACGCGGTAGAGCAGAAGAATCGATGACACACGGTCGCACACACATACACGCACACACACTCACACAAACGCACACGTATACACCGAGAGAATCGCGCGCGTGCAAACGAGGAAACGTGGAAAACTAGATAAAAGTTGTTACGAGATTGGTTTTTGTTGAATAGTTGTAAGGTTTTTGTAACGACGCTAATTAGAGTTTATTAATCGTGGGTTACACCGGCGCACACAGGCATACACCGAAGGGTACGGACACAGACATACCGGAAACACACACGCACACGGGCATACGTACATATATACGCACACGATTAATTCGCTATGCACACGAGTTCATTAGGCACTCGCGTTGACCCAGATTTTTTAGTGCTTTCCTGTGTTTTTCTTTTTCTTTTTCCTTCTCCTCCTCCTCCTCCTCCCTGTCCCTCCCACTAGTACACCGCTCCGCGTGGTGCACACGCAGGCCGCAAACGTGTTTTAGTGTTCACGTGGAGACGCTAATTAGAGGGACCTCTACCTCTCAGGCTACTCTCCACGAGTTATCCCGGCGCGGCGGCAAACATTTGCCCATTCGCGTCTCGAGCGCGTCGAGATCGGCCCCGAACAAAGTACAAAAGATTCCGCGCGAACGATCACGATCCGAGCTGAGATTGATCCGCTCCGCACGCGCTCGAGACCGAGAAGAGCTCCCTGTCGGAGCCGAGGGCCACTTCGCCACGCCCACCAAGGCCGCTCCCCTCCCCGAACGCCGCTTGCTGGGACCATCGGCCCCTGCGTTCCCAAGGCACTTACGAACCACGTGTCCAAACCAATTAGTTTTGTTTCTCCCGATAAACAAAATAGAATTTCATTTGAAAGTCCCGACTGATTTGTTAAATTGCGATCGAAGTCTTGGAGTAGCTGTAACTCCCGCGGGAATGGTCGTACGACAGTCTACCTGGACTTATTTTAAAGAGAACACTTTTCCCTCTGCGAAGCTATAGTTGAAACAATTGTTTGCAGAGTCGTGTGATTTTGTAAAATTCGACAGAGGTCGAAGCTGTCTTTGAATTGCTGTAACCTGGCGAGAAAAAATCGTAGGACAGCCTACTGGGGGCCATTTTAAAGACGACGCTTTTCTCTGTACAGTCGCATCGAAAAAAATCGCTGGGGCAATTTTTGATAGACCGTCCGAATCGTTTGAATTCGCAAGATTTATTTCGGTGACGAGGAACCAACTTCGCATTTCGACGGAACTTTTGTAACGCGAACGATTCTTTCCGGAGAAATACGATTCGGCGAGCGCGAAAGCAGAAGAGCATCGGAGCTCTGGAACGAGATTAGCTGGACTGTCGTGCGATTCTTTTTCGACGGAGTTACAGCACTCGGAACGATATTTTCATCGAAGCCGAATGGCCCTCTGATTTCGTGGAGTAGTACGGCGAAGTATGAAATTCTATTTAGCACAATGACCGCAAGTGCACCCGCATGTGCCGTTTGTTATGGTCGACCGTCGGCTTGAAGCTTTTCCCGCCAGCAGGAGCACGTCGGCGAGACCGGCTTCGCAGCGATGGGAAGGTTGGGCAGCCGCGATTAGGCGCAGAAGCTGTGACCGCTGACGGGCGAATCCTGCGCAGCGGTTCTCGGCCTGAACTTTTAATCGGGAACCTGCAAAACGACGGGTATTTTAGACGATTGATCCGGCAGCTCGAGAGCTGATTTTAGTCCGCGGTCAGGAACGATTTTGATTCCCTCACGCGTTCAGCCGGCTCCGTAGCCGCTCCGCGGAGCCCGAGTTGAGAACCCCTGTGCCCTGGCGGGCAATTTTAACGGACACACGCCTCTATACACTACTTCTTCTTCCCCCTAACCCCTATCCCGATTCGCGACGATAGCATTTAAGGAACGAATTTAACTGTCGAACACGCGCGTTCACCGATCAGCGAACACACAAAACTCGTACCGTCGATATTACCGGATCTCGGATATAGGAATCGCCAGAACCGTGAACGAAAATAAAAAAAAAAAAATAATAATACGCCACTGTTACTACGATTGTTAACCGTTGTTAACGAACCATCGGAATGCGCCGCGCAGCGCTGGTTCGGACAGAGAACACGGGACGCACACGCGTGTGCTTGTTCCGCGCGACGTTGTTGATAACACGAGGGCAGATCGTTCATTATAGCGAATAGATTATGTGCGTGCGTGCGTCGCCGCCAGATTCGAGGGCCGGTTTCATTCGTTGGATCTTTGCCGATCGTGTTTCTACGGTAGTCCTTTGATTCCGTGTGCCGGCCAGGTCGAATTATATTCTCTCCTGGGATACGAGAGACCTCGATACATGCTTGGGTCCATGCGACGACGTGTAGCGAGGCAATACCGTGGTCGGTGAAACGATACAGCTGAGCTGGTACAGTGGTACCTCGACTCGCATGCCAGTCTGAAAAAGAGGAAACACTGATGATAGTGTATTTTACTGGGAAAAGGGAGACCTCGATACATGTTCCAAGTTGGGTCCGTGTAAGGACATGTAACGAGGCAATACCGTGGTCGGTGAAACGATACAGCTGAGCTCGTACTCGCGTGCTAGCCTGGAAAAGAGAAATTTCTGATAATAGTGTATTTGATTTAGAAAAAAGTTTAATTAATTGATTGTTATTGAATTATTGATCGACGATTCTGGAGAAACTTGATACGGGGATTTTGTACGTTTAAATAGAAACGGACTCGCATTTGTTTGTCCAGAAACGAACCGAGAGCTTAATTAATTAATAATGTTTATTTTCTGAAATAATTCGTTTGTTTTATATTTGTTCTAAAATTGGTGCAAAAGTTCTTCCTCCGAACAAGTCAATTCCTCGACAACCTGATGCATGCACACACACGTACGCGCACAGATATGCGCACACATGGCGCACGTGTACAACCGCTTAACTGTGTACGAATTGTATGTACATAAACGTACGGTACTCACCGTCACACGTATATTTAGACGCAAGGTTAAACGGAGAGTCTCGTCAAAGGGACGCCGGAGATCCGACCTTATGAAATCGACCCTCGACAAGCGTGAAAAGAAATGCCGGCTGAGAGAACGAGACAAGCGATGCGAAGTCACACGTACATACACCTACAACACGTATACAAATATATATATATACACACACGAAGAAGCACGCACAGCATCGATGGAACAGATACAGACGATGATGTGAAAAGTCGACTGCGGAAGCGATAAACCCCAGTTGAATAAATTTTTATTTCTTCAATCGGGTCGTGACGTTTCGCTCACCCGGTATGTACTTGTTCCAACAACGACATGCAGTGACACACGCACAGAGTGTGAGTGAGTGAGAGCGAGAGAAAGAGAGGGAGAGAGAGAGAGAGAGAGAGAGTATGAGAATGTAAAATTTACCGGTACACGCGTGACTGAGAAAATTTACCAAAAGAAAAAAAAAGAAATGTATCCTCTGATTTTTTCGGGGCCAATCAGTGTGTGACCAACACATGAATCGCGAGCTTCTTCTTCCGCGCGACGGTAGGTCGACTTTCGTTCGTTTCGCGTGTTTCTGCGGGCCTCCGCAAATTGTTTCTTTAACCGACTCGATCCTCGAACAATCGCACGACACTCGAATGCCCTGTCCTCTGCTCCGTCACCGTATTTTCGACGATTTTCCCCGTGTTCGAGGGCACGTCCGACTTTCTAGCCCAACTTTGGTACGCACACGATCGACAGAAAGTTTGGAAGCCAACGGTAGCCGCCAAAAAGAAACCACGCCGCTGTACGTCGTTCCATTTAATCGCGCACAAAACGATTCATTTCTTTTTTATTCTTACCGAATGTATCAGCGAAACACGGACAATTCCCTCTGTACGGGCGCGCTGTCCGGGATCGTTCTATTGGTCCTCCGTTTCTCCCACTCCCCGTGATTCGCTCGAGAACACGCCCACCTTGTTGTGGGTAAAACCGACGCGCTCGGTCGGTAACCCGTGTCTCGGGCTCGACCAGTAACCTAAAATCCGAACTTTCTGTCGGTAGCGTGTTTTTAGATGCGATTTTCGGGCGTTCTTTTCTCCGTGAGAGAGAAAAAGGAGTGGAAGAGAGGGAGAGAGAGAGAGAGAGAGAGAGAGAGTGAGTGAGCGTTTCGTTTCCACATGTTCCGGGTGTCGCGATCCTCGAGCGGTCGATTCGTTCGTGAGAGAACGCCGCCGATAACGAAGATTTCTGTTTCACGCCCGGTCGACCGCGCGTGCGCGTCAGATCGGCGACCGGCAAGCGTAATTTACATCGAGTGCACAATTTTTTATCGCAATGTGGATGCAGCCACGGCACGCACGACCACCACGATAGATCTTGATCGACATTAACGACCCCTATCCCTACATCCTCGCAATCCTAACCTCTCACTTTCCACACCGCGGCGAACGAGAACACCGTCCCGGTGTCCACGTATGTACTTTGATATTTCGACGATCGATCGGGGTAAACCGGTGCTCGAGGACGACAACCGGGCGATATTATCGAGGGAAGAAAACAACCGAGGAAACGTTTAAAGTAGTCGACTCGGACAGATCGAGAAATAATGATCGTAGCATAGTCCCTCTAAAAAATGGACATACATGTATCCGCTAATCTTCGAGTCGAGTGACTTAGTGTCTTAAATAGCTGAAAGGTAATACACCAAAATGTTACAGGTTCGGTGGCGTCGCTGCTAGGTATCCCGACTGCCACCAGAGATCGATCCAGGATCGAATCTTTCACCAAGTGCTTAGGATTTTTTCTCGAAATTGTGTACTTATCTGGCAAGGTAGTATTATAGGGGGTCCAGTTTCTAAGAAGCGTCGCCCGCATATTTATAAATAATTAATTATCATTGAGAGCCCCGTATATCAACATGAGGTTTTATTAGGGAAAAAAGAATCTAGATTTGTCTTGTTATAGGTTACGCTAGAAGACGAAGAGGAGTGCACGTCCTCGGGGAAAATTAGGAAGGAGAGGTGTTAGAACAAAAATTGTGCGATCCATCGAATGATATATGGTGTTCTCTCTTGTCCTCGAGCAAAGCAGGTTTCCGGTCGACAAATTTCTAAGAAGGGTCGTCCGTGCCAAAAAGAAATTCCGTTGTCCGTTATATTTATGGAGTTTACTTAGGCTTAAGCTTGTTGTTAAGTGATGATCGATTTTCAGAAACACCCAACCACCACATTACACGACTAAATTCCTCTGAGTAATATTCTCGAGAGGGAGAAAGGGTTTGCAAAATAAAATATAAAAACAAATATCACGAGATAAAGAGAAACGAAAAGGAAAGGAGAAAGAGAGAAGAAAGAGCATGCTTTGTTGCCGCACCTCGCGCTTCCTGCGGAAAATCGATATGTAAAGGGATCTTTTAAGGAGCTATAGGAAACTTTGAAATGCGATCGCGTTCGGAACCGGGAGAGGAGAACATCACGCGATTAATGAAAAAGAGAAAGCAGGAGAGAAAGAGAGAGAAAAAGAAAAGAAGGAGAGAATATCTTACGAAAAATCGAGTTTGCAAAATGTAAAGTAGAGTCGTAGGAAATTTGTAACGTATCTCGAACGTATCAACGAAAAGTACCATATCAATAATATATCATATCCACGCACACCACCATCCATTATCTCTCAGGTGTCTCTCTCTTGAAGAAGAGGAAAAAGAACAACTAGAACTCGATCGAAGAAAGAAACAAAAAGAATAATAATAGCGTTGCGTAACTCTCTCGTTCTCTCCCTCTTTTTCCGACCCTTCTTCCTCTCGTTTCTGATCGCGATCGTTCACGTAGAGAAAACGAGAGAGAAGGAATCACATATCATGGCTGCTGGTTGGCGCGCGTTCCCAACGCGTGCGTGTATACGAAAAAGCGGCACCGGAGGAGAACGCGCGCGCGCGTTATTCGAATTCGAAAAAATAGAGAGAAACGACGAGACGAGAAGCACTAGCGGAATGGGAATGAGTACGAGAATCGAATGACGACCGGATTTATTGTTACCACGGCTCGTTCATTATTATCCACTCAGAACAAATCGTTAACCGGCTGCGAATCTGTACTCGTGAAAGATAAAACTGCGAAATTATACAATCTTGATTCTTGACCATCGAGACTCGACTTTAATACCCTCCATTTCCTCCAACCCATCTCGCAATGCATGTTAGCAGATTTTCAACACTTTATCAAACTTTAGAAGCGTTTGTCAAGCTCTGCAAAATATTTTCTCAACTGTTCTCAAGTTTTGTCAAATTTTGCCAACGTCTGTAGAGCTTTGCCAAACTCTGGGAACGTTTTTCAAGCTTTGTAGAACTTTGTAAACATTCTTCACGTTCTGTAAAACGATTGTAAATCTTTGCAAAACTTTGTGAACGTTTATCAAGCTTTGTCAAACTCTGAGAACGTTTCTCAAACTTTGTAGAACTTTGTAAACATGTCATCGAGAGCATTGCAAAACTTTGCGAACGTTTATGAAACTTTTGACAAGCTTTCGTTACGCTGGAAAGAACTATCGCATAGCAGCATCAATTTCGAATTCCGTTCGCAAGAATATCGATCGTGTCCGGGGTAAGTGTCGACGCCGTGCGAGACCAGAATCCCTCAACAGAAGAGGAGGCCTAGCCCGGCGTCCTCCAGAAGGAGTGGCGGGAACCAAAGGCAAACATCGGCGAACCAATCGACGGAAAAGGGTGGTCCGGAGGATGTTTGTCTTGTTGTGGCTCCGGGGGGATGCTGGAGGCACGTAGCCCGATGCACGGAGCCAATCGTCGCGAAGAATGTCCGAATCACAGCCGGACGAACACCGCGGAGATTTCTTTCGGCGAGGGAAGACAGTCTACGGTTCAGTCGGGCATGAAGAATCGCGAAAACGATAATCCCCCTTGACCGCGTCCGAATCCTAACTTCGGTAGAGCGTACCGAATCTTTGGCTACTCTTCGAAATCTTGTCAGTAAATCCTGGTTGATCAATCTTGCCATTCCTGGCTACCTAGATCTTTGTACGTCCGGGTACCAAATCTTGTCATCCGTGGCTGCCAATCATTTAACCCTTTGCACTCGAATATCAACTCTAAGGCGCCAGTAAAAATTGCAATACCATTTTTCAAACAAATTCCGTATTAAAAAAATAAGCAAACGCAGGTTTAACGTCAGGTGCAAAATATAAAAAGAATTTCACAGAATAAAAATGTTCAATGTTGAAAGAGAAGTCTTAATTGGGGAATTGAACTTGCTTCGAGTGCTAAGGGTTGAATCTCCAGCATCCTACCCGGTGATCGTTTAAAATTAACTCTCTGTGACTACCAAGATCTAACATCGATTTCAAAGCGCCTAATTCTTGTGACCGGTGGCCGTCGATCGACCAAAAACCAACCCCCCAGCGGTGTCGTCTTGCTGTCTTCGCTTAAAATTACTAAAGACAATTTTCCACGGCTGGAGAACCGAGGCGATGGCACCGGAAGTAGCATAAATCGCAATTCGTTCGTCCCAACTGTCCGGGAGAGGATGCTGCGAGGGAAGAGCAGAAGCAAGCCGGAGAACGAGGACGAAGAAGATGGCCAGACCAAGCAGAGAAGACCGAAGTGTGCACGTTGCAGGAACCATGGGCTGATCTCGTGGCTTAGGGGACACAAGAGAGAATGCCGGTACCGAGACTGTCTTTGCCCCAAGTGCTCCTTGATCGCGGAAAGGCAGAGAGTAATGGCGGCGCAGGTGAGTCGTCCTTTTCTACCCTGTCGTTCATTTTTCCAATTTCATCTCGTGTCTCGGCGGTGCGTGCGTACTTCTCTCAACGCTAGACGATCACGCCTACGCGTGTCGCTAACGTTTTTCCGGATTGCTAATTTCCATGCACGGTAACAATGTTGTTGCGTCTTCCCGCGTCGCGCGTCGTCTGCAACGTGCACAGGCTGAATACAAATTGTCCTTCGATTATCCGCTATGTCGGTACGCTGTAAATGATAAATTGGTATTCAGACATCAATGAATAAATAGTAGATTGATATTCATTGTCAGACATAAATGAATAAATAGTAGATTGATATTCATTGTCAGACATAAATGAATAAATAGTGAATTGATTATTCATTGTCAGACATCAACTAATAAATAGTAAATTGATAATCATTGTAATTCATCAATGATACGTAGTCAGTTCATTGTCAGGCATCGTTGAAACAAAATAGTTAATTGATACTTTGAAGTGTGATGAAAACGATGAATTGTCTAGGGTTGATTGTTGCGTCGAGTAACATTTGGATGAAAAGTGAATTCGCCGGCGAAAAGGTCAATCGAAGGGATCACCTACGATATTTAATCAGTCTGCGGTGTTATTCATTAGCCGGTGGACAGCGTCGATGATTTTTCCAGCCCCTCCGCCGACAGAGACAAGGAGGACAAGAAGGGATGATCCGGTTTCATTCGACGCACTTGTGCCACTCGATCTTGTTCTCTTCCGTCTGCCGGCGCTCTTTGCCACAGAGGGGACAGGGGAATTAAATCCATTAACGCGCGGTGTTGCGTTTCATTTCTGTTTGCACGGGCATTATGACACCCGATACCTTGCCCGCAGCTTCCGACACGGTCGATGCAAACGCGAACGCTTGCCTGCTACGAGAAAACCCCTTGGGTGCAGTGGATCCTCGGCCAAAACATTTTTCAACGCCTAGTTGCTATGCATCGAGATCCTAGAAGAGTATTTAGCACCCCAACTGCGGTTGCTGATCATTATTTTGAACCCTGTCGAGGTAGACCCTGAAATTGTTCATTGAGAAAGTGTTTAGGATAGTGGGACCCCTTTTGAGGCAGTTCAAGTATTTTAAAATAGCTGAATTTTGATTTTGAGAATCCAACTGGGTCCTAGAAGAGTATTAAACATCCCAACTGTAGTTGCTGATAATTATTTTAAACCCTTTTCAAAGCAGACCCTGCAGGGTCCATTGTTGTCTATCTAGAAAGTGTCTAGAATAGTTGTGGTCCTCTTTTAAGGCAGTTCAAGTATTTTAAAATAGCTGAATTTTGATTTTGATAATCCAACTGGGTCCTAGAAGAGTATTAAGCATCCCAGCTATAGTTGCTAATAATTATTTTGAATCCCTTTCAAAGCAGACCCTGCAGGGTCCATTGTTGTCTATCTAGAAAGTGTCTAGAATAGTTGTGATCCTCTTTGAGACAGTTAAACTAGCTTCTAATCGCTGATCATCGAGT
>CM052084.1:11674396-11698860 GCA_028453745.1 Agapostemon virescens
ACTGGAATCCTTTAGCTAGGTCCCAGAAGAGCATTTATCAGTCCAGCTATGGTTCCTGGTCGCCATTCTTCTTCTATTCAAGACAATCCCTATTCTTGCCCACTGAAGACGTAGCCAGTCTAGTAGGTCCCTGTTTGCGGTAGTCAAAGTATTTAAAAAAGACCCGGGTCACTTTACCTAGAAAGGAAGCATCTCACCTGGTCCTCCACGGTTCCTAATCATGTTTCTAACCTAGCCAAGCTCGCCTCTCACAATATCTCTTCGGAAATCAGTCCTGGATAGCAATTCCTCGAACAGTGCCAAGGTCCTCTAAATATCTAGCAAAGACAACTGCCCTTGGCAGGGTCCCGGAAGACTCGAATCCCTAGAGTCACCCGACAGCATCGTGGCAATCAGTGCCATCCTCTACGGCCAGTATCTTCCATCTTCTGCGAGCGGTCGAAGCTCGATCGATCGTTCCTCGAACGTTCTCGTTGAATATTTGTACTAATCGCGACATCTCCCGGGTGCGGATTAAAGACTAATTACTTATGCGTAATGGCGTGGATCATCTCCATCAGGAAACTAAGGTAGTCCCTTCGTCTCGCCGGCCATCATTCTCTCTTGTCCTGCACCTCGTCGATCCTCGAACCGCGTGTGATAAAAAAAGAAAAAATTGTAAATTCAATTTATATAAAGTTGTGTCTTTAAGATCGCATTTAAAAACAGATTAGACCAGTGCTTCGTAGACGCTGGACAAATTCGAACAGTTCGATCGTAAAGTCTAAAAGTGTACGGACGCACAGGGTCACGATCGATGATCACCCGGACAAAGTGAAACAATTCCGTGGGTGGTCCGGGGGGAAGGAGGGAGGAAGGGGTTGAGCAGGGGCAACGGGGGGCTGGGAATAACGTTGCCAAATGGTCCCATATGTGTCTCTCTATTGACGTTTCCCGCTGGGCGAACACATGCACGCGTCCACGGTTTCTAAATCGGAACCGAAACCGCGCGTGGCGAGATCGATCCGTTTGCAATCGAGCGCGAGTGACGATCTCCTTCGTTGTTTGCACGACGGTTGGCAAGGTGGCACTGAAGAGGCAACAGGCAGCCGAGGATGCGATCGCCCTGAAAATGGCCAAGGTGGCCACCGGACAGAAACTGAATCGGTTACCGCCGGGCAAGATTTTCGGTATGGCGGTCACCGAGCCTAAGTCGTCCACCGACGCCGAGAAACAGAGACGCTCGCCCGAACAGGGACAACAGACGTCCGGGGATGCGAAGAAGGAGGACACTTCCAAGATACAAGTTCAAGAACCTCCTACGGTAGGTGTCGGTACGAAACGAGTCCCTCTTCTTGTCTGACGCCAAGGTCGTACTGTAGCGACGAATATTGTTAGGTTAAGTATACGGTAGGTACTAATACAAAATAAGCCCTTCTTCTTGTCTAATGCCTCTCGTTTCAAGGTCGCTTCCAAGGTCACATTGTTGCAACAAACATTGTCACGGTAAATATACAGTAGTTATCGGTGCAAAACAAGTACTTCTTGTCGGATACTGTCATTTCAAGGTCGCTCCCAAGGTCACCCTGTTGCGACAAATATTGTTGCGGTAAGTATACGGTAGGTATCGGTATGAAACAAGCCCTTGTTTGAGCGCTGTCGTTTCAAGATCGCTTCCAAGGTCACATCAGTTGCAGGATGTCACTGATTCATCAAGGAGTGACCTTGAAACGACTTTGAAAGAGAAACACTCGAATCAGATTCGAATTGAATCCTCTTAATTCGAAGAGACGTCCAAGCGTCCTTTTATCCGAGATACAGTGTCCATATTGTCCGCAGCCCGGCGAGAATCTGGCGAAGTTGAAGAACCTGGTGTTCAACGGCGGCAAGCAGGAAGAGTCGAAAGAGAGCAACGTGTCCCAGACCTCGGTGGACACACTGGCTCGGCTGTTCCCCAACACGAAGCTGTCGGTGCTGCAACTGGTGTTGCAGAGGTGTGGCCAGGACCTGTTGAAAGCGATAGAGTACTTCGCCAGCGACAGCCTTGGCATCGGTTCAACCGCCTACGCGTCGGCCTTCCGGCCACCCAGCCAGAGCATCAATGAAACTCGGTCGAACGACCAACTGACCGGCTCCATGCTAGCCCCTATCTACTCGAACCTCTCCAGGAGTCTCTACAGCGACAGCTATTGCGTGCTGAACATCATCCCCGACCAATTCCCGAAGAGCATCGTGACGGACTCCGCCACCTGTACAGCGTTACCCAAGCACGATCAAGACAGCGTCGCTCTGAACGTCCAATACAACAGCTACTTCAACGCTGGCCTGCAACAACAGATCAGGGATCACGTCTACGCCCAAGTCACAGAGCATCTTCCGTCCAGACCGGGATTCCTTCATCTGCCACCCATCATGCCTGGGATGCCCCCCTGCGTGCAGCCTAACTGCACCCAGTGTACCTACAAGTTTCCTTAAAACAACTGAAACCACAAACTTGTAGGGGCTTTCGATATACAGGCTGTCGCAAAGTTGATCGAGCTCCTTGAACAAATTCAAACTTTCTCCTTTGCAAAAGTGTATCTTAGCTTCTTTCGTTTCCGAGTTATCAACGAAAAATATGGCAGTTGTATCGCCGCCATTTTTCTCAAGACTATGCGTAACCGCAGGCGTGTTATACTATGCGACCGCCCTTGCCGTGTTCCGATTGGTCCGTGTTTTTCGTTGATAACTCGAAAAAGCTCGAACAGCTTTGGGATAGCCTGTACACGGTCTAAAGATTATCGGATCGTGTTAGCGGCATCCGCGGATGCCCGAAAATTCTGTTGGCGCCATTTTACAATTGCGAGAGTAATTAACGTAACCCTCCGGATGAGATAGGGCGAACTCTTTTCGTATTTGTTGGTCTTGTCCATCCTCGTGGATAATTCAGATTTAATGTTCTCTGTCCGGCTGTTAAGATGAACATAACTATGACGGACCGGTGGAAACGCGAGACCGGTCGGTAAAATTAGATTCGAACGTAAACAGCGAGTTTAGAGGCAAGAAGTCAGCGAGCAGCGGCGAGTTCCCGGTTTACGACGGATCGATCCGTTGCATTGGCGTTATCATGTGTGAAATGTCCACGTGCGCTGAACAGAATCGCTCGCCGCTGATCGGTGGCTGATATCAGCGAGGGGATTTCCGTGATCGGCAGACCTTAATCTTCAAAGTTCAGCGCGGCTGAGCGCTGGGACAAGCGGAGCGTGGCCCTCGACGCGCATCACTTGCTCCACTTGCGGCCTTCCACGCTCTATCGATTGACCTTTGATCGTCGAGCGTGAAATAAGACCTGTTAGAATATCATTCCCGGTGACCGTCAAAGTCCAGGCCGTTTTTATTTCTGCCGACCACTGCGCGAAGTTTGAGAGACCACCCACGGGATTTATCGATCGCCAAGATACACAGAAAAATTCCACCGGTGGTTCTTTTGTCGAGGACAGAAATTTACCAAGATAATCGTCAACGGATCTCTCGTTGACCCTTTTCGTTATCATTAGTTTAGGCACGGTTTCCCCGTGGTGGAATCCGCGCAGTTAAAAGCGACGACGGTTGCTGCAAGACGCAGGTTAGGTCTACGCGCCTCTCTTAGCGGATTGGGACTCTTGATCAATCGAAAATCGAATTGTCGATCTTTGGATCCC
Source organism: Agapostemon virescens (assembly GCA_028453745.1). Taxonomy (NCBI): domain Eukaryota; kingdom Metazoa; phylum Arthropoda; class Insecta; order Hymenoptera; family Halictidae; genus Agapostemon; species Agapostemon virescens. The sequence continues at coordinate 11,678,056 of CM052084.1, forward strand.
TGTACCCCTTGTGTGAAAATGTATTTGCAAACATTGTTACAGGTTTTCAAAAATCGATAATCTTTCGGTTAGGATTTTGAAATTGTCCCTTGCTAATTGGCCACCCAGTGTATGAAAGCACAGTGAGTTGGTCTTGAACTCGCAGCCCGAGGCCTCAGGCATAAATAGTTTGGCTATATTTGTCCGTAGACGCTTACGTGCCTCATATTTTTGCAGCCCAATGTCCAAAAACGAATCGATCCTGTTAACAATTCCTATGCGAGTCGAGAACGTTTGTCAACGCGTTCGCGATCGGCATTGTAATCGCGACAATATACTTTTTCATATTAACAACGCTCTGTTGGACGCAACATATACCTCTTGTAAACTGTAAAACCTACTACGCGCTGGAATTACAAATAATGACCATGCACAACGTTAATTTCTTTCTCCTCGTGAAATCGCGATTGTCACGAACACGCGATGCTGATCGCGAGCGCGTTAATTTCTTGACCGTTTTCTGGATTTTCCGTCGCGAAAAAAAACGTGTAAACAACCGCAGTCTATTTATACGTTATTTACCGATAAATAACGCCAGGGCTCAAGGGTACAGCGCCTCTACGACTCTTTGTTTTATTTAATTTCGATAGCGTGCATCTGTGTATGCAACATAAACGGCGAAATTGACTTTTTTAATGTTTTCTCTAGAATCGAAAACTTTGCCACATTCTTGGAAAGCGAATGTACTCGGATAGACGCATAAGAACACGCAAGGTTGAAAAGGTTAAGATATCTCGATTCCGCTTCGAGGAACAAAAGTGCAAAGTTTCGCTATCGCGGTCGCTCAGCTAATAGGGCGGCAGTGATCGAGTTAGGAAGATTCAATTGTCTGTGTAAACAACGAGAGGATATCGTCGGGCAACTGTCGATGCCCGGAAGCGTTTTGCCCCGGCCAGGGAAAACACAGTTTCCCATTGTTGCCCCATGGGGCCGGCTTCCAATCTGTCGTGCCCTGAATCGCGAGGAACCGCGACGTCGTGCCGAGAAATCTAATTCGCTACGCTCGAAACCGAAGAAATATTTATCTTCTCGTCCTCTCTCTCTCTCTTTCTCTTTCTCTCACTCTCGGGGGGGAGGAGCAAGAACTGGAGGCGGTACAGAATGGCGAAACACCTAGGGATTACATGAATTAGTTTCTCTTTATTTTTGGTTCCTCGAATAACACTATTTTCTTTTCTTTTATTCCATTTTGGTACGCGATACGAATATACCAAAAAATCGATTGCAGGTCTCTTTCTCTCTCTACGCGTTTACGTTTGTCAACAATAAAACTGGTTCGCTGAACGTTAGGCACGCATCAGTTTCGCGCTAAGTTATAACAAGTACGAGTTTCGCGTCACTACGTCGAATAAGAACGGTGATCTTCGCAATCCGGAGTATTGCGCGTGGAAAAACGAAAGATCATAGCTTTCTTTCAAAAAGAAAGCGTTCCCGATAGACTTATGTACACAGGCGTTAAACTCTGATCGTTCGTATGTACAAATTGCGGTTGTTACGAAGCGAATTTATTGCGCCCGGAAGTCCTCGTCGTTGCCCACGACGCTTCTCTATTCAGAATCGAAGATGCGGCTTGTTCTTGATCATATGTCTGCAATAATATCGATTAGAACGGTTAGAGGACATTCGGTGTGTAATTATTAGATCACAGATTTCATGGACTAACGATCAGTAGATTAAATGTAAGCTAGTCAAATGCGCGAGTCCATATTGCTTCCCGCTCATTCAAATGATTAAGAAAGGAATTTTCTTTTTTGCATAAAAGTCTAGTAACAGTAATCGGTTTGGATGTTTATACGCACTTGTCCAAGTGTTCCCAGAATACCATCAACGCAGCCCTGTCCAAATGCCTTTTCGTTCTGCTAAGTTCGATCACAGTCACAGCCCAGCGAGCCACATTCGCGTCCAGCCTCATCTCGTCGTATTTCAAGTGGAACGCGCAAACTGTAATAATAAAGAATTACATTGCATTAGACTAGGAACACTTTTTATGGGGTGTCAATTAGCGGGGACTTAAAAATATAAAGGATTCGCGTTCCCGAAGATTCCCAGTGACCCGTATCCCATATTAGTGAACACGGAAGCATACTTTTTGAGAAGATTTCGACGGGATTGCCATCAAAGGGCCACCCCTTGAACTGCCAAGCTGGGCCCATGACGAAAACGGCAACCACCCTCTCCCAATCGGCATTGGTAAGTTTCTGGGGATTGTCGACGACTCTGTATGGCACGGTAAGTCCTCCTTCCTTGCGGCGTTGCAGAAGAACCTCGTTTTCCCTTTTGGTGCCTTGCGCACGCTTCTCCTCGTTACTGAGGTACTTCAGATCCTGTAGTATATCCTTCGAGTTGTACATCGTGATCAGCGACGTGTTCGCGCTAGGAATGATGATAATGGGAGTTCTGCTAGGTCGTTTATTCTGCGCTGCTTGCTGGGGAGTCAGTTTAGCGGCGGAGGTCGGCAGCAAGCCAGAACTAGGTGCGGTCGAGGGATTTGGCTGCGGTTTTCTGACTGCTGGATTGGTACCCTCTGTCACGGACTTCAAAGTCATGCCGTGATAAGTTCCCATCGTGTCGATTTTGAATCCCTCGGTTTCCTCCTTCTGCCTGATGAACCTTTCCTGATCGTAACGATTGTAGACGGCTGGTTGAGGAAGAGGACGCATAGGCGTTGATCGAGGCGTGACCATAGGCGTGGGAGCGGCAGGACCCTTTTGCCTGCCCTCCTCGCGAGCTTTGATACTTTGGAGAATCGCGAATATATTCTTTGCAAATATTTTCCCGCTGCTCTGCAGAATAGTTGCACGCGTCCTCCACTGCCTTTCCCTGGAAACGATGTCTTTCGTATCGTCGACGTCCATCAAAATCACACGTAGATCCGAACCCATTCCGATGTCGTCGTTCTCTTTAATAGTCGTTCGTTTCTTGGCCAAACGTTTCGCCTTGATAGCCGCGATCTTCTCGACGGACATCGCCTCTGAAAGAGATTTGATATTGTCCACTGTGACAGAGGCTTCCTTAGGAGCATCCAAGCGAGCTGCAAGCTGCTCCTTGACTTTCTGTACATGAGTCTCCTCGAAACGTGGCTTTTTCGACGAACCACTCTCCAATCCATCTTCCGCGGTTCTTTTTACTTGGGTAGGAATCTCTAAGGGAGCAGATTTGTCTATGGCGGCTGATGTAGCTGTTTCTCCATTGAGATAAGCCAACAAGTCTTTCCTGTCAGGCCTACGCACCACTGGGATATTCTCCGCAGCTGCCTGACGCACGTACACAGGATGTGTAAGCTGCACATGTTTCAGTAAAAATAGTAGGCACTCTAGGGTGTAGTATTCCTTTGGGGTTCCCTCTTTGCCGGACCTACAAAAAAATGCATTCTGTCAATTTTTATTTTTTCTTGTACGTAAATATATATTAATTTTTGTTTACTCGTAGTCGAGCAGGATTATGATTATTTTTTATAATGTAATTTGTGTTCGCGTTTTATTCGCGGTTTGAAAAGAAAGAAATACAACCGTGCAGGAAAGTCACGTTGCAGTGTTATTTCCTTTCAGGTTCGTGTGATCAAAATATTAATAGTGTCGTGGGGAGAAACGATCGAAAGTATCTCATTTGACTGGGGAACATATTACGAACACTCATAACGGTGAATCGTACACTGAGAACGTTGACAACTTTCTCGTAGTTTGTTTGTTATTTTCGGTGGTAGGGAGACGTCGAGGCAGAAGACAGACCAATGGAAGAACCATGCCAGGCTACAGTTGCCTAGATTAAAAACTTGGACTTAAGTGCAAACTTACCCGTATGTCAAGTAGTTGGTTTTCACATTTTTTGGCCAGGAGAACTCTCCGAAAATTATCTGATTCTCACGTTCTATGATCTCCTTCTTGTTCACGTTATATTGCCGTAGCAAGCTCAACGGATCCGCCATGATTGCAAACTGTTACACCACCTTTCGGCTGGTCTTGTAAATTGATAAATTAATCATTCACAATAGAAACGAATAGAGAGTGCTCACGCCCAGGATTTCGGAACCACGGTATATATGCTGCCCTCTAGTTTAATTTTTACTCTTAATTTAAAACATGTCAGAGTAACTTTTGAATAATAGTTCGGAGCACACAAGCCACTCAATCCTCACTGATATACTTAAATTCATGAGTTATAATTTAGTTCACTGACTGACTGTTCCATTTAGGTACAGAGCATGGAATTTCCGGCAATGTTGGTATTTCAGATCAGCTGTCAGTAAAATAGAAAATTAACAATTTTGATAAAATAGGAATGTACGTTATCATCATTCGATAACTGTCTTACCTTCCGTTATATTATCAATTAGTTATATTGTCCTCTACAAGATGGCACTAGATTATTCATCTAATCCGTCGGTCAAATTGTTCAACAGTTTGAGCGTTTCGCCGCTACGTTGATTGGCGCTGTACAGAGGTCGAAAAAAGTTTCCAAATTCTACCGCAAGTAGCGCCACTATCGCAAATATACAAAAATCAAAAAGAATTCAAATACTTTCCCAAAGATACATTTTAATTTTCAACAGGAGCAAATCTACTCCTTGTGTAATGATGTTTATTCCTCACAGTCATATCGAACGTTCCAACAGAAGTTTTCACTTTGATCGAATGTAACCGCTCGAATAAGATTTACTGGAAAAAATTCGTTACCTCAATTTATCCCAAAATAAATGAACAAAGAATCTCACAAAATGAAAACAATTTATTGGCAATACTAAGAGAAAAATACAAATTCGAAAAATCGCATACAATTAAATTTCCCCTCCATTCCCCAAGTTGTCAAAATTAAAATCGACCAATGGCGCATGCTCGCCATCTCTGCGTCTCTGTTTTTCGAATGCTACCCCCGTTGTCCGCACCCCTTTGGATCTAACATACGCTCACTGGCATTGGCGGGTTACGATCGCTTTTAACCGGCGATTACTTGAAAACAAAGATGATGTTGCAATTTGTTCGTTCTTCAATTCCCACGTATATTAATCGTAAGGGTTACTGCGAAAACTTTCCCTCTGATGGCAAACAGCATGCAGCATGCATTTAGAAGGAACTCGAGCGACTTTTCAACAAAAAAAGTCTCAGGGCAAATTCGCTCGTTGCAGGTCTTGATGACATCAACGGAGCCGAGCCGAATGGTTCCCGTTTAAATTTCTTTTGCCCCGCGGAGAAGTACTCGTTCGAAATTCCATGAATACGGCCAACAAGTGTCACGCATGCTCGAACGCATTTTAAAAGTCCCAACCAATTGCCATTTGTCTCTCTGCGTTTCCGCATTCTGGTTGGAAAGGTTATCACGGTGCATGATTCGCACGAATCCTCCATACACGCGTTTTGTTAGGACACCGAAGTATCGATGGCTCAACCGTGTTACAAATTAAGCACTTCGCTGTTCGGTCACACGGCCGACGTGAGGGCTGTGGCGGCGTTCACGGATGGAACCATCGTTTCCACATCCCGAGACAAAACAGCCCGTATATGGAAACCGTCTGGGTATATAACCTATCAATGCATTTCATTTCCAATGATTCCAGCCGCCTGATACAGACGCGAACCGAATATACGATCTACGATTAATTTTACAGAAACGGCCGAGATTATGTGTCCACGGCGACGCTCAAAGGACATACGAATTTTGTGAGCGCCGTTTGCGTGTTAAACCCATCCGAAAAAAATCCCACGGGGTTCATAATAACCGGCAGTAATGACAAAACAATATGCGTTTACGTGCCTGATAAAGACGAGCCGTTCAAGGTGGTTAAAGCACACAAGGACACAGTATGTAAACTGAAAGCAGGAGTTAAAGAGGGGACGTTTCTATCCAGTTCCTGGGACCACAGTGCCAAACTGTGGGATGTTAATGACTTGAGTGAGCCACAGCTGACCTTAACAGGTCATACCGCCTCTGTGTGGTGTGTGGCCGATTTATCCAATGGAAGCATTGTAACTGGTTCAGCGGACAAACTAATTATAGTGTGGTCGAGCGATGGACTAGTACAACACAAATTATCTGGTCACACGGATTGTGTACGCGACATAGCTACAGTAAACGAGAATGAATTTCTATCCTGCAGCAATGATGCCACTGTGCGCCATTGGAACGCGTCCCTTGGTATTGAAGTGGCTATGTATGATGCACACAGTAATTATATATATAGCATTATCTCCAGAGAGAACAGTGTAAAAATATTTACTTGTGGAGAGGATAGAACAATCAGGGTGTGGCAGAATAGTCAGACTATTATATTGCCGTGCCATTCTGTATGGAGCATCGATCTGTTGTCCAATGAAGACATTGTGTCTGGAACCTCGGATGGCGTTGTTAGGATATTTACTTGCAATCCAAAAAGATTCGCCAATCCAGAAACTTTGACAGAGTTTGAGGAGGAGGTGGCCAAAACAAAGCTGAGTGCTGAACTGGAATTGGGAGGACTCAAAGTCAAAGAGTAAGACAAGTGTAGAAAATAAGACAAACAATCGGATAATATACTAGGTGATTCCCTCTACTGTATACTTACTGTATATTTACCTATGTAAATTCAGGTGGTACAGTAAAGTGTCTCACCCTGTATAAGGTAAGACAAACAATAAGATTTGCATATTATCAGTTTGCCAGATGGGAAGGCGTTACAGCAGCCGGGTCAGAAGGACGGTCAAACCAAAATAGTGAAGGAAGATGAGGCAATTAGGGTTTACAGTTGGTCTGAACAGGAACAAAAGTGGTCAAGAATCGGGGATGTTTTGGGGGCGTCCGTCGGCAGCGCTGCCACATCGGGGAAGCAGCTTCACAATGGAGTAGAGTACGATTATGTATTCTCTGTCGACATACAGGACGGGGTACCTCCTCTGAAATTGCCTTATAACAATGGCCAAGACCCATGGCATGTTGCGCAAAAATTCCTTCACGATAACGACCTCAATCTATTGTATTTAGATCAGGTAAATGGGTCAAATTTCACGTATCCTTGACACAACTACTTTTTGCTAGGTTTTTTATTTGTACCGTTTCATCATGACCGACATTTGTTTTCAGGTTGCTAATTTTATAATTAGAAATGCTCAATCCCCGTCTACTTTGAGTACAAGCGGTCACTACGCTGATCCTTTCACAGGAAGCAACAGGTACATACCTAGCTCGACGACGAGTACTATACAACCCTCGAGAGCAGGGATGCACAATTCCTCAAACACCTCCATAACTTACATCCCTCACACGAAATATTTAAAGATAGAGCAGGCCAACTTGCCAACGATTTTAGGTAATTGCAATACATTCTATCCACAGTGAACATGCAGAACAACTACAACATTCGATAACTTACAGAATTAAAGAATTATCTTATAGAATTTTTGTGGCTGCTAGTTTGACAATATTAAAATATTAGAGAGCAGGAGTAGCTGTTCTGCAATTTCCCTTGTCCGTTTCAGCGAGGACCATTATAGTAAATTATAGATCGTTTGCAGACAAATTACGGGAGCTGAACTCGAAGCAAAGCGAAGCCCTCAAAGCGTCCGATGACAAGCTAGATACCTTGGTAAAGCTTGCTAAAGACCAAACTTCCGAACAATTACGAGAAGACGGATTGAACACGTTGAAAATACTGTTGACTTGGCCAGATGATGTGTTGTTCCCTGTCCTCGACATAACAAGACTCGCCGTCTTGTCCAAAGAGATCAACGACATATTATGCACAGACGAGATCCTACAGATCACGAAGAAACACATGAAGCCCGATGCCTCTGCCTCGAATCAGATGCTCACGTTCCGTTTGCTGGCGAACATGTTTACACACGAAAAAGGGGAGGAGCTTTGTCTAAGCAGCAAGGACGAGATCCTGAAGCTTCTGTCAGACTTGAAGTCCCTTGGGAGTAAAAACAATCAGGTGAAATTCAAGTTTAACAAAAAATTTCAAATAAAACCTCTCAATTTCTTGAGAGGCTACTCTAGTTTATCAGACGAATTTTTTCGGAGAAGTTATCGAACATTTTGCATTGAGATTTCATATTTTATATTGATTTTTCAAGTAACGTTTATGTTAAAACAATCTCATGTATAAAGGATTAATTTTAGTTCAGAAACGAATGATATAATTTTAAGCTATATAAGAACTGGCGAGTATTTTAATGCGTTAAATAATTAATTTTCAGGTTGCCGTGTCAACTTACATGCTGAACCTAACCGTGGCCTTGAACAAGCACAATGACAAATTCGGCAAGACGCAGTGTTTGAACGCGATGTTCCACATTTTGTCACAGTTGAACGAGCCCGAGGCGTTGTTCAGAACCCTTGTAGGATTAGGCACACTTCTGTGCACGACCTCCGACTCGACGGACCGGGATGACCTAATCAAAGCGGTCAGACAGTCCGAGGTCACGTTAAACATACTGAAAACAATGTCCGAGACGAACGTACCCACGGACAAGCTGGCCAATTGTTCGAAACAGATCATCGATCTGATCATTTAAGTATAAGTTAATTATATAGAAAATTTCTAACGGGCTTGTACCGCGAACACAAGACTCAAGTAATTGATATCGTAAATTAAACAAATGTATTCTCGTCGTCTCGATCGCGTTAAAAACATGGATTTCTTACATTTCTCCCTTTTTTCAGTTTGACCATTTCTTATAATTTTTCATTGCTAATAAAAGTACATTTTTGCCATAATCGAGACTGTCTTTTCATACAAGAACCAATACTGAACGCGTATTTGAGCGTTTCCTGTTTTTTATACATCAGCTGTACAAATAAATTTATGGATAATAGATTTTACTTCCTTGAACGAAAATATTTTTTTATAATTTATTGCGTATACTATTTAATAATCGGAAAAAGAGGTTAGTGCTATAAAAATGAAAGTAATTATAGCTTGTTTCATTAGGAGTAGTTGATTCCACTCTTTATTGTTTGTAAATAAACGATATTGGGTCCACGAATCGATTTGAGCAGCCGATATATACATTAAAGAATAGTTACACTCGGTTCAGGTAAGATAAGTTGTATTTCTAATGAAAATTAATTAAAATATATGTACAACGATGAATATAAAATAATAATTTATGTAATATACATAATATTTGATTAAATCTTTCGAGCATCACGCCCGATAAACATACAACAGACAACAGTGTAATAGTAGAATATTGTTATTACATTAACGTCAAATATATATTTCCTTAGTTGTATATCAATTTTCGCCCTCGCAAATAGTCAAGAGTTCGTTACCGCAACGTTTTTTTTTTTGTTTTAATTAATTACATGAAAAATAACATTCACTGAGTGTGTGTCTGGAGTGTATATCATGGTATGCGTGTAGTGTGTGTATGTGTGCGTCTGTCTGCACATGTCGTGTGTATGTTTCGTGTGTGGTACACTCATATTAAATTTTTTTTTTCAATTATGCTCGATGAACAATACATATAGTACATGAAAGATAGTCGTTACAAGTATATCAGGTCAATGTGGCTCATTGTGGGAATGTGAATGCGATTAGCTTCTTCGTTTTTACAAAAATAATTTTAAATATATATCTGAGATCTGTAAGATAAATAGAAACAGTGCGCTGATTCGTACAATTCAAGAATTTCGTGTTTCAAATTTGCTGTACAACGTTCGTTTAGTTGCATCCTTTTGCCGACGTACAGGATCGAGGATCGCGGTGCAACAACAACCTCATGGATTTCCATGAAACAACAGAACATTTTGTGGACACGATTTTGTTTCTTTTAAATCAAAAACAATTTATGAAAAATTTATACAATTCTCTATGTCCACAAAATGTCTGAAATCCTAATTTTCCTTTCTGCAATGTTATATGTAAACATTTCTCGACCAACAATTCTCCACCATTAATGGACTGATCTTCCTTTGCACTCGTTACTTATTAAAAAAAAAAAGTAAAATACAGAAATTTGATCGAGTATTTCGATTACTTTTTAGTTACAGTTCATCCAGATTATACTTCTATTTTCCTTTCTTTTTTCTTTCAATTTTGTAAATATTCTCAATCAATAATGACTTTGTATAGATTTGTTTACATTTCTAAAAAGAAATTAACTTATAAAACTCGATTGAATATGCAGACTATTTTTTTTTTCTTTTAGTTACAGTTCTAGATTAATTTTTGTTGGCTATGGCGTTGATATAAAAATGGAAATTTGCAGGAATATCTGCGGTTAAATTGTTGAGCCCCTCTCTTCCTATGTTAAAATCAATTAACATTGTTTACAATGAAAGTACGAGATGAAAAAAAAATAAAAGGACGATTGCATTTGTGCACGACGACCCTGATTTTCGTTTTGGAAGTAGAAGAGATTCGGAATGCCCTATAGAAATGCACTGATCCGCATAAGATGTACTCCTTAAATTTATTTAACCGAGATGTTCGCTCGAGAAAACACGTGCACGCGACTCCTCGTGTATTTTCTCTCGTTTTCTTCTTTCTTTTCATAGTCAGCGTGCACTGAGAAATACCCTTTTCTCAAGATAAGTCACTTTTGTGTATTGAAAAACTATGTCAAAAATTACGCTTGAGTTTCAAATTACTTTACATATGTGTACATATATATAATATGTATTTATATGTATATATAGATTTATTTTATAATCTAACTGTTGAGTACGAGACATTCTTCAAATTTTTGTACCTCCGATAACTTAAAAATTAGTGTGTCAAGCAATGATCTCTCTCTATCATTCTTTTTTTTCATAGTTCTACACGTGATTGCCTGGGTATCGACGATTTAATTAGAGAAATTACTTGTTTGCGCCTCGATCGAATCATGTTCACAAGAAATCAAATCTGGGCACTTTTGAAATGACGCAACTTGAAATTTCAAATAACACTTCTTATAACAGTTTGAGATAATTGTTAAATTGTACTTAGAAAATGATATTTAGTGACCCGAGTGACTTGGATCTAATTTATACTGACATCCTTTGTTGAATATTATTTGAAAGATTATTAGTATTATTTCAAACAGCAGTACTGAAAGTAATGGTGTGAAATAAATGATTTCCAATAGCTATTTTCATTTGAAATTTGCCCAGACCCGACAGTAATAAGCATCGTCTGCGATGATTTAAACAAACACAGCCTCGTTAATTGAAGGGTTCAGGGAGTAAGTATTAAAAATATAGATTTTCGTCTTTCGAGGAGTATAGTGTACGTATAAAAGTGTATCCCTAGAAATGTATTGGAGCGAGGAGGAAGGGGCTGGAGTAACGTAGCGCTGACCAACGAACTCAACACTTGTCTCGAACGCTATAACGATACCTGCACGGAAAAATCTCGAAACTTGGAAGCATAATCTCATAACGTACAATCACAACACAGCGCATCCCCTTGGAATCAACACGGCGCTCAATTATAAAATACTTTCAGTGATCAACGCTATCCGCGACCAACTCAGACAAAGAAATAGTTACAGAGAAACGCTATTTCTCTCTCTTTCTCTCTCTCTCTCCCCTAAGCTACAAGCACGACATATGTCGCATTAACCCTTTGAGGAATTTTTTAAAAATATCAGAAACACTTATACACGAAGCCTCTCGGCTGTTTAAAGTGTGTAACGATTTTAAGTTTAAGGGGCTGAGCCACCCTGAAGCTTCACGAAAATACAGCCCAAAAAGGCATCGTAAAACTAATTCAGTTAATTTGTAAATAAATAGATACCTTTAAGTTATTCGAATTATTAGAAACAGGAAGAAAGTTTTACTTGGTTCCTGTACGTTGGAACTGTAATTACTTCGACACTAGGTTTACGGAACACTAAATGTGTCTATTAATTATTTCATGGTATATACCCAAAGAAAAAGATTAAACCTATCAAGCTCTAAAAATGGCTGACACGCGTTGCGTCGTAGAAACACATAGAATTCCAATGAAAGCATATCTTTGTAATTTCAGTAGTTCCAAGATAAAAGAAAACATACTCCCCAGATGAGCAGACAGTGCTGTAAGAAAATAAAAAGTACGAATTTTAGCTAATGCTGATCCTCAAAGGGTTACAAAGTGAAAATCGTTACAGCTTCGGAAAAGAAAAAGCTCAGTGGCCACTCTCGCGGTGCGACAAGAAGAGGAATGGCTCGCGAGAAACTATGTCTGGTAGAAAAATAGCGGAAAGGCTGAGCCGTTTAACAATTTCGCCGGCACACGCGACGAGCAATAATGGATTTCCTTCTCTTTCTCTTTTTCTCTATACATCGTGTCGCTAGATCGTGCGTGCACGGGTTCGCCGGAACCGGTGTTGCAGAATGTAAAATTTTCGTTTCCCGTTAACCCTTCAATTTAGGGCTCTTCTACTATATGGCATGGGGCGCACTAGGAGGGACCTAAAACTTGTATTGGGTCCCCCCTGGCCCGTCTCATTCGGCCGGGGTGCTGGCCGCCCATCTATCGAACTCTATACCTGAATCGGGACTGAGGCCCAGATCGATTGGACTGAGGAAACTTGGTGCGGGACAGTTGCACGGGCCTCCGGGCCTGCACGCGCCGATGCACCTCTGCTCGTTGCCCCTGTTACGGTCACCACGGTCCCTGAGCTCCTTCTCGAAGCTGTGCAGTTGCTCCATGAAATGGAAATTCGGCGCGACGTTCGACTTCCGACTACGGACTAAGTTAAAAGCATCGTTCAGACTCAGGCTGCACTTGTGCATCAGGTAGGCTACGGTGATCGTCACGGACCGAGACACGCCCGCCAGACAGTGCACCAGTACGCCCTTGTGCGAGCTCCGTGCCTCCTCTGAAAACAATACAAATCTCCATTAATCTCGAGACAAATTAGCTGGCAGGTTCTAATCTCATTCGCGATCTAATTCTAGGATACCTGCAGTTCCTACACTAGGAATGCCTAGAGTTCCTAACGTAAGAATGCCTGGCTTGCCAGCCCAAAAATGCCGTGAGTTCCTAATCTAGCCATCCTTAAACGATTCTTCAGAAATAATTTTTCGGATACGCATTTACTGTTATTTTGAGCACACAATCTCAATACGAACACTCGTATTCCAACTTACCAATGAATTGAATTGCTTGTGGAAAGAAACTAGCTAAGTTCTGGCTCCAGTGATCACTTATGGGTATTTGCATGTATTTTATCGAACCAGCGCTTTCAAATACATTTGGCAAATCTGGGGTTACATTGAGAATGTACTGTATCCTGTGGCGGGATAATGCGTCCCTATCCCCGCTGTTGGCTGCATTCCCAAGATACAAATGAGGCAAAATTTCAACTGGAAAGTCTTTATCCTCCTCGGGTCCTGCAGAAAATGTTCGCACACAATTTTATTACATTTTCTCACAGATTTTGGAGTTTTAGTAATGCATAATTAATACTAACCAACAGAATCACACGTGCTATCGCTATCAGAATCCGAGTAAGACCTTGTTGGAGGAGTGGATATCCGAAGGGACCTCAAACCCATCAATTCACCATCATTGGAATCCTGACCAGGAGGACATTCACCTCCAACTTGACTAACCTCACACCATTCAGGATATTTATCTCTGAATGCACTAAAACCACCTATGGAAAAGAGGAAAAATATATTCCTTGTTTTATCAAGCAGCCCTAGTTCAAGAATGATCTGTGAACTATAGCATGGACATAAGTGCTTCATTCAATAGCTATACCCTTGGCACAGATCAATATTTCATTCACAACTGTTGTAAACTGTCTCAACCGATGGATACAAAGTACTTTACTCTTTACATTACATAATTGCAAACTTACAGTTTTGTTTCCATTCATGGTTTGCTTTCAACCATTTCTGAGGCACTGCTAAAAATGATTGTGTTTAACAATAATTAACAATAGTATTCTGTATCAAATAAAATAGCTGAATTATGCATTCATTTTAGTAACAGCTTTCATAGTTATAACATTTCATTGAAAGAAACATATTCCCTTAATATAAAATATAGAAAAAGATATAGTCATTGAGTTAAAAGTCCTTTGAATGCCATAATGCTTGTAAATATTACAGACAACAACATACACAGAATTAAGTTGATGTTCTGTGTGTGATATACAAAATTGTGATCATGACACTGGTTGCAAACTTATCGCATGAGAGCACAAGCTATAAAAGAGACTGTTCTGCTCTGTTCTTACCAATTAAAATAGCTACACATCCTCCACTGCTCCTAAGTCTCCGACTCAAGACCTGGATGGTTTCACCCTGATGTCCTGCAGGGTCTGTAGAGTCACCGATCAACACGAATGTTCCTCTATTGTTTTGGTCTCCACACAGAAACACTTCAACCCTATTTCTTAGATCTAAGCACCTTATGGTGGACAGCAGATCGACCTTGCCGGCTGCCAACCGTCTTAGCATGATACTAGGTATAGCTAAAGGAACCGAACCTCTAATATGGGTCTCGGAGAAATCGGAATGCGCCCTGCAATCAAGGATCAGTAGCTTCCCAGGGCCCTCCTGCGACCTGAGTTCCCCTAATAGCCACTCGGGCCCCACAAAATCCTCCTCCATAGCGTTCCCTCCTGGCATGTCGCTTTAAACTCCTATTCCTGATGCTTCTTTGGTCTTCAATACGCGCGAGACACGCCTGGCCCTGGTTCCCTCCTCACAGAGGTGGTTTCCCGGTGCCTGTGACCTCGCAGTCTCCCATCGTGCTTCGTAAAGGCTATGTCAGCTCTCACGTCAGGTATTCAGGCTTCGCTGTGTTCCAGGGGTCGTGGTCACCCTATGGCACTGTCCGGCAGCGTGTACACCGCTAGCCACGAGACGGTCAGGGTGCTGGCGCATGGCTGCGCGCCATGGACCATGAACAAGGGTATGGTGCTGGGCCAGGAGTCATCGGTAAGCCGGGCATTCGTCGTTGACGCAGCGAAATGGCACTTGAAGTTGCGTGGCGGAGCATGTGGGTGCAGATTGAGTCTGGAGGTCCCTGTTGTGCACGTTTTCACGTGTCGGGACCACCGCTTCCTGGCGGCAGTGGTATACTCAGAGAATGTACGGGGGCCGCGCGCGCTTTACTCCACCATCTCGTCACCCTCTACCTCCACCTTCCTCGTCGGCCTCTGCTTCCCCGCGGCAAGCAGCACCAGCAGCAGCAGCGGTAGCAGTAACCCGTCTTGATTATTGATCCTCTCGTAAATAAAGACGACAGGCCCAATTAACGCTGGAGCCGCGAACTGTGTGCCGTTCGGCAAACGCATGTTCCACGCCGCCCGAGCCTCGGATCCGATCTGTCTATCTCGCGCGGGGCTCCGGGGAACCTCGCGTCTCTCCGCTCCACGGGATCCTCGGTGGCATCGCGTGCGTGCGTGCGTGCGTGCCTGCCTGCTTGCTTGCTTGCCTGCGTGCGTGCGTGAATGAGTGTCTTGGCCTCTGCTCCGAAAGGCTTGCTAAAGGCGTCGAACCTTTCAGGGCAGACAACGACGGTGACGGCGGCGGGCACACACACACACGTTCTCCTCTCCCGATAAAGGGATGCTGGCTCGGGTCTCCGCGCACGCTGGACCGAAACGAGAAACAAGGTACTCGGCCCGAGAGCAGACCGTCGCCCTCACCTCACGAATCCCTCCAGCATCGCTCGACGACGCGTCTTCCCTCGGCCGCCGTACCTCGACTTCCTGTTCCTTTTTTTTCCCTTTTCTTTCCACTCTCTGCCCGTCGTCGTGCTTGCCGTTTCTTCTCTTTTTTCCTTCTCTCTACACACACCGTCTCGTCGTCTTTCTTTCTCTCTTTCTCTCTCTCACGCAAACTCTCACTCTCTCTCTATCTCTCTATCTATCGCTCGCTCACCCCGCGCGCGTCTCTCACTCTTCCCACTCTATCTTCGCGCACCACCGACGACGGATTGTCTCTCCTAGGTCACACTGTCTCGCTCCGACACGCCGCGCAACCCTGTACCGTTGTCTCGCTCGCGCTCTTTCGGGTCCTCTCGCAGCCAGCCCGCCGCAGGCCACACCTTAACTCGACCGTTCTCCCGTACAGAATGGGCAAATGGCGGTCGGGTTGCCGAGCGTAGGGGCGCTTGGACTTCGCGACGATTGGCTCGCGGTCACGTGGTTCGCTAGGGACAACCAATCCGCGGCTGGACTGACGTCAGTTCATTGACAAAAGATGTTTTCATTAACAAGGCGTGGGTAGATGGGTCGGGGGGTCGGCGCTGACCGAGTCGCTCGACGATACGGGACGGAGAGGGGATTACGCGGAGGTAATTCCCCACCACCCCGCCAGAGGAGGAACGTTAAGAGGGGAGGAATACAGTGGTAAGGGATGAGGAGGGATACACTACACAGTCTCGCACACTGTCTCACGCGTGCGTGGGCGCATATTATTACGAGAACCCCACCACTGTCTCGTCCCGTCGTTCGCTCGCTCGCTCGTCGTCGTTGTTGCTCGTCTCTGCTCGTCCCTCGTCGCTCCCATCCCCGTCCCCCTCCCACCATCATCCACGAGAGCTACGCCGCGTATCGACGTGCACGCACACTCGCCTGCACGTGCTCACGGCGTCGTTGCAGGCGCGGCACAATCGAACACGGCGCCCCCTGCAAACCAGACCACCACACTCGACGTCTTCGCGACCGTGTCTTTGACCGACCTCCTATTTACAATAACGCCCACCGCACACCGCTTTCGAAAGCCCTGTGTCCCCACCCCGTCCCCCGGCCCCTCTACCACCCCCTACGCCCACCCCCCTACCCCGACGGATCTATGAACATGAAAACATGAATGAAACTGTGTGAATTGAACCACCTGGCCTGCAACGCAGACCACTACCTGGCCCCCTTCCTACGAGGGGCCACGATTCATTATGCTAACGGGCTATGATATCGCTCGAATTCTTATCGGGACGATCAGTTCGTGGGTGTACATCCAGGGGAGCTATATTTTCGACAGAAATCCGTTGCGGGAGCTGACCGGGCTGCGCGAAGGGCTCCTAAAGATTTTTAGCAAATTCGAAGTCACATTTCCCGGGTCCTCGAGCTTTTGGTCAGGTTATTAAGCGTTACGATGGTACCGGGTATTTTTCTGCACAGGTTGAACTCGTGTTTGGTATTAATATGTTGGGGATTTTGAAAAATTATCAAATTATGTTTCTTTTTAGGTAATTGTAACAAAAGTATGTTCGACTACGCTGCGAAGGGATGGGGGAGACTGTGGGCTTTCCCGATACCGTAGCGAGCAGTATTAAAAATTGAAAGCATAACTAGGTGAGTCGTCAGCCGTGTACAGAGGGTTGCAGATGCTTCGCGACCCCGCACAGTGCCGTTCGATAAACGAACATAAGGGGCTGCACCCATTTAAGAGACTATGCTGGTATACAACTTTGGAAAATTAATTTACTTAAAGCGTATTTGTTTAAACAATGGATCGAGATAGATACTTCTATACTAATGGTCCGCCGGGGACCAAAAATGGTCGAAAGTGGTGGCAGTTCTTTTAAACATTTTAATAATTAATCTATCGTTGTTCACAATTAACATACGTGATTGACTCGATAGAAGTATTGTTTAAACAAATTGTATAAGGTGGAGGTGCAATTTCAAACCAGCCACTCGAACGTTATTCACATTTTCGGCATTTTCGAATATTTTGACTTAAAAGAAAAATAGCGCATATACTTGAAGCAGTGGGGAATACACCTGCGAAAGATCGACTCGATGGAAGCATTGGATTTGCTGGGAAAAATTGTGAAAAGG
This sequence comes from Agapostemon virescens, assembly GCA_028453745.1. NCBI lineage: Eukaryota > Metazoa > Arthropoda > Insecta > Hymenoptera > Halictidae > Agapostemon > Agapostemon virescens. The sequence continues at coordinate 11,695,782 of CM052084.1, forward strand.
GGAGGTGTAAGTCGTAACGCTCCTCGGACGTACGGCCCTGACGCCTCCGGCGTGGTGTGTACGTGAAGCCTCACCTCGGATCGAGCAGCCTATCAGACGGCTCTCAGGCGTGGGCTGGCATTCCATTCATTTGGGCTGCTGTCGTTGAAGATTTTCACGTTCGATCACGCGAAGAGCGCAGGGCTGGCTGATCGCGCGACCCCTAGAACCGTAGCGTCGCTCAGGGCTGTGGGCAGGGATGGATGAGGACGACGCGACGAGAAGAGAAGACGAAAAGGGCTGTACCGGTGTCGGTGGCCTTCGCCGTGCCGCAGAGAGCCTGTCCGTGCAACCAGACGAATTTCAATTCGATCGCGTGGGAGAGCCGCGTGATAACACCACTCTGCTACAACTTTCTTTAATCCGAGCTCCGCGTGCGCCGAGTCCAAACATCGATTTCCCTAAAACATTTCCGTACAGTATCGTTAGAGTATTCCAACATCCTTGACAGTGACGCTTCGTTAATTATTTTGTTAAACAATAATTATAAATAAATATACGCAAACGTACTTCCATGTAGAAACACCGATGCGTCGAGCAATTGCATTTTTTGTCTCGGCAATGAATATCGTTTCCTGGCGGAAAAAATTTATCTTGTTAACTCGATCCTACGACGATACGCTAAAAAAATTTCAAAAAGATCGACCGCACGGTTTTCGAGAAAAAAATTCTAGAAAACCATCCAGTCGCTCTATCGCAAAGAGGCTTAAGATAATTTTTATCTCGATAACGAGCCGACGTTTTCAATTAGCAAAATTTCTGTTGCATCCTCGACGAATCGGTAACAGTCTGAAAAAGTTTCAGGAAGATCGGTCGTCCGGTTTCCGAGGGAAAAAAGTCCGACCGATCACCTGATTCGCAGTTCGTCGCGTCGCGCCTCCCCCCTTAGCGGCACGCAATCAACGGCCGTCTATGATTTACGTAAGGACCGTCCTCTCTCGGCCCCTCGGTTTCGTTTACTATCTCGGAGAGTTAGTGGAGCGTCACGATAGGTTTGCAGATCACGGTTGAGTCACGTAGTCGCACCGTTGCTCCTTGTTTAGTCATTGACAAGCGAAAATATCGGATCTGGAACCTGTCTGCCGTTTACATAAACGCTGCGACACGTAACTGCGAGACTACTCTCCTCTTGAATGGAGACACGTGTTCCCGCATGAATCCGCTCCCTGATAATAGTCTTCTACGCTCCCAGCAGCGGCGCCGGTCTCTCGGATGCAGTCGCAACAGCTGAATGGAAGGTTACGTGAATCGGCCTCTACCTGCAACGGCGACGAAACGTTAATCAGAACACGCTCCGCATTGTATCGGGTCCCGCTGATAAGATTACCGGTATTTATGCACTCGCGGATACGCGATAACGCGAATGATAACACACGGTTCTTTTCTTACACGCTCCTGGAATCTCTAAGCTTCTGATTTTCCGGAAAATTAAACATTAACGTGTTTTCAGAATTATATCTAAGGAAAAACGAGGGAGGCCGACTGGGAATCGAACCCGGGACTCTTTCCGGTGACAGCCAATCGACTATCGCACCGAGCCACGGAGCCCTCCTCATTTTTCCTAATTTCCTAACGCCTTTTACTTTAGGGGATGAAAGCACCCTCGAAAAATTAGCTATCCTAGGATCTACGTGAGCACCGCGAGGTGTTGAAAACAATTTCTGATAAATGTTACATTGAAGATTGATTTATTTTTAACACTAGAACTACCAAACCTTGTTATTTGTTTAACACGTTAAGCGCCACGTGCCAAGCAAACGCGAAAATCTTCCTCAAACCTTCCTCCTTAAATATGTTACTCAATATCGAGGCCAGCATTTCAGGGAAATCCAGGGGGCTTCGTTTTATCAACCCCAATTTTTCCCATTTTCGCGATGGACGCTCCGAAATTTCAAAGTCGTGCCACGACTGCAATTCGCTTCCGATCGAGCTGAAATTTGGCATACACTCTGCCTACCCATCTAGAAACGTGTAGCCAAAATTACAAAAGAATCGGAGACCAATGATTTTTTCACGATTTTTCGCGATATTGAGAAGGGGGTTACCTTCAATATTTACCGATTTTCGTCGATATTTGGCAAAACTTTGAAGTCGTGCCCCGGCCAAACTATTAGAGCTATCGACATGACCCAAAAACGAAAATCTTCCTCAAACCTTCCCCTTTAAGAAGAGCTCATCAAAATCTAGGCTAGCATATCAGGGGACTTCAGGAAGCTACCTTTTATCAACCCCGTTTTTCCCATTTTCGCCATTGATCGCCCCGAAACTTCAAAGTCGCGCCACGGCTGCAATTCGGTTCCGATCGACCTAAAATTTGGCATACACTATGCCTACGTGTCTAGAAACGTGTAGCCAAAATTACAGAAGAATCGGAGACCAATAATTTTTTCGCGATTTTTCGCGATATTGAGAAGGGGGTTACCTTCAATATTTACCGATTTTCGTCGATATTTGGCAAAACTTTGAAGTCGTGCCCCGGCCAAACTATTAGAGCTATCGACATGATCCAAAAACGAAAATCTTCCTCAAACCTTCCCCTTTAAGAAGAGCTCATCAAAATCTAGGCTAGCATATCGGGGGACTTCAGGAAGCTACCTTTTATCAACCCCATTTTTCCCATTTTTGCCATTGATCGCCACGAAACTTCAAAGTCGCGCCACGGCTGCAATTCGGTTCCGATCGACCTAAAATTTGGCATACACTATGCCTACGTGTCTAGAAACGTGTAGCCAAAATTACAGAAGAATCGGAGACCAATAATTTTTTCGCGATTTTTCGCGATATTGAGAAGGGGGTTACCTTCAATATTTACCGATTTTCGTCGATATTTGGCAAAACTTTGAAGTCGTGCCCCGGCCAAACTATTAGAGCTATCGACATGATCCAAAAACGAAAATCTTCCTCAAACCTTCCCCTTTAAGAAGAGCTCATCAAAATCTAGGCTAGCATATCGGGGGACTTCAGGAAGCTACCTTTTATGAACCCCATTTTTCCCATTTTTGCCATTGATCGCCACGAAACTTCAAAGTCGCGCCACGGC
>CM052084.1:11698870-11753414 GCA_028453745.1 Agapostemon virescens
TGCAATTCAATTCCGATCGACCTGAAAATTGCCATACACTCTCACCGAGCGTCTAGAAACGTATAGCCAAAATTACAAAAGAATCGGAGACCTATGATTTTTTCGCGGTTTTTCGCGATATTGAGGAGTCCGTCCCTAGGGACCGGCGTGGCGCTTAACGTGTTAACGAACCACATGTTATAATAAAAATTGAATGAAGTTTGAGTAGATGCAGTCTTGCTGTTATTAAAATGCAATCTGTATCGTTGGATTTATTGTTCGGTAGTTCTAGTGCTAATGAAATCGTTTGAGACGAGACCTTCGAGAACAGCGAGGATTTTCTTGCCGCTCCGATTGGATGACAAGTCGAAAATGGCGGCGAGTATGCGGTGGGGGATTGAGCGGCAGCGACCGCAGCGCCAGCGTCACGCGACGCAACGGAGGGAACGAGACAACGCGATACAGGAAAACGCTCGTGCATTAAATTTGTATGATCGGACAACTGCAGCGTGTCGCTCGCATCGATCGTGCGACTTCGGCCGTCCGTGAGAAAACCGTTGTGCTGTATGCAGCTCGGCATAATGCGCGCGCTATAGAATCGTGATTGAGTAACGCGCGCCGGTCACTTCCGACTGCGCCACGAAATACGTAATGTCGGTGTTATTAAGTATGCGCACCTGTTAAGGTCATCAACAGGTATCACTTACGTCATCTTTAGCGTACGCATCGGCGGTTGTGTGACCGCCATAAAAATCGACGACCAGCCGTGCGCGATGGGGTCTGCACTCTTTGGTCATTGCTACGCCGAGCATCCTTCTGCAAATACAACAGAATTTTTTTTATCTCTCTGCATTGACCAGCAGATTGTTTATAGCGCGAACGGAATAAAAATCAATTTTCCTTGCACCTTTGAAATTTGAAGTAATGAAAGGTCTACCTGGTGTTTCATTCAAAACGCGATAAATCGGCAACAAAAAATCGTAGATCAATTTTTCTGCACTCGTTGGAAAGCGGAGACTTCGGTCTTCAAATCCATTGTGGTCTTACTACCGAAAAAAATTGTTGAGACTCGCTACAGAAATTTGAATCTGAAAAATTTTTGAGAAGTTATTATTTCTGCATTTCCGATGTCTGATGTGTGGAGCAAAAATTTTTTTAACGAAAGACACGCAAGTAAGTTAAAAGTAGAGGCTTCCCTCTTTAAAATGAGTCCAGGTTCATTCACCTGCGATTTTTTATCGCAAAGTTACACCAGTTCAAACATTGAGAAGTTTCTCATTGAAGACTTATCGACCCTATCCTCGGTCCTCCCGGCGCATGTTCCATTGAAAATGCGATAAATCGGCAAGGAAAAATCGTAGATCAATTTTTATGCACTCGTTGGAAAGCGGAGACTTCGGTCTTCAAATCCCTTGTGGTCTTAATCCCGAAAAAATTTTTTTCTAGTTTCAGCAACCCTGCAAACAAGATCAATTTAGGGAATAGAGCAATCGGTTTTCGCGAATTTCTAGATCGGTTTAGGGTCTTTTTGCAATAATGTCCAGACACGCGCGCCCTTTATTTAGTTCGACCACGTGTAATTATACCTTTGTCGTGGCCGCTGCTAAATGCGTCGACGTCCCACGCCTCGCACGTGCTAATTGTAGTCGGGCGCAGGTAGCCCCGGAGTGACTATTCTTTATTTTCCGGAAAAAGAGTAGCGTCGCGATACGTCAGCGGACCTCTGTTTTATTAGCATCTCGCGTGACCGGCTTCGACAGCGAGGCAGCCTCGTGGCGATCGAATTCGATTCGTCATTCAGGGATTCGAAACTCAGGGCTGGCGTCACACTGTTAGCGTAGGCCGTGCCCCCTTGGCGGCTGTCGCTGCCTCTGGCAGCTCGTTTCGTCACTGAAACGATTTGCTACTTTACACAGTCGTTCTAAACACTCCCACTCGCTTCCACAGAAACTTTCGCTGGAAACCAATTATAACTGCTGGTGGACAGGTAGTTCGCAGCCTTCGAAAATGCCTGAAAACATTTTTCAATCGTGAAACATCCTCGCGCAATTCTACAGCAACAACATTGGTACCTCTATTACAATTCAAATAGTCTTCCTACATTTTTAGAGACTTGAAAAATGTGTAGCATTTCTTTTCATACAGTGGCAGTGGTTCAAACATGGTCAAACTCCTACAATCTTGCTGAAGGAATAGCATTGACATCTCCAATACAATCTAAACAGTCTTCCAACATTTTTAAAGACGTGTTCGCCTGTGCAGCATTTTCCAGTAAAATGGTCTGCTCGCTTTTTTCGGTGCCACTTGGCAGAAAAATTTTTTCAAGTAAAACGAGTAACGGCTTTTCAAAATAGAAGCTTCCGGCTTCAAAACGAGTCCGAGTTCATCGTGTTACGATTTTTTTCCACGAAATGGCAGCGGTTCAAACGTCGTCAAACTTCTGAAAACCTGGAATAAAGGAGAATCGTGGATTAAATTGTATCGTGGACCGAATTGGGAATATTTCAACGAGAAGTCGGACGTGTAAATCGTCGTTCGTTAAATTCAGAGTATTTCGAGAAAGATCGTGACAGGTGAAAAGGATGGCGGAGGCGAAATCCGAAGCGGGAGACGAATCCGGGAGTATTTCGATCGCCGGCAGAAAAAGTTTTCCATTCGCAGAGCGAATCGCGGCGGTAATACTGACCAGCCGCAATACAGGCTGCTCCCTTCCGACGTGATACGCTGTACATTACAAATATCTCGCCTGGACCTCCCTCTCGGCTCGATCTGTTCGCCGAGTCGAAAGGAAACATCCGCAGGAAGTGTGTCGATCGTTTCGAACCGCCTGCACGGCCGGACGGTTTCCACGAATCGAAAACAAAACTCGCACGCCGAGCGTTTATTTGCGTCTGGGTCCTGCGGCCTCTCCGCGGAATCAATCTCGAAGATCCGCGCAAATTCTTCGAGAAGATCCGCTCCGAAATGCTGCACGATCAAACGCCTTCAAACACGTTCGAACGCCGTCGCCATAACCGAATCATTCGAGTTCCCATAATTTCGCAAAGAACGATCGTACGAAAATAAATCTGGGCTTATTTTAAAGCTTGAACCTTCTATTTTTGCGGTACCTTGTTCCTTTCGTTTGGAAAAAATTTTACACGATGCAGCATTGGCGAAACCGAGGAGACCTTTTTAGCTGGACCTTTGAGGACGTTTGGCGACGTTTGAATCTTTGCCATTTTGAGAAAAAAAATCGTACGATGATGAATCTTGGCTTATTTTACAGCTGGGAGTCTCTATTTTTGCGGTACGTTGTTCCATTTTGTTTAAAAAATTTTTGGCACGTTGTAGCCTCGGCGAAACCGAGGAGACCTTTTTAGCTCGACCTTTGTGGACGTTTGGCGACGTTTGAACCCTTGCCATTCTGAGAAAAAAAATCGTACGATGATGAATCTTGGCTTATTTTAAAGCTGGGAGTCTCTATTTTTACGGTACGTTGTTCCTTTTGTTTGGAAAAAATTTTGGCACGATGTAGCCCCGGTGAAACCGAGAGACCATTTTACCTAAACGCGATACGAATCCAAACGGTTGCGAAAACGACGGAGAATTTTTTTCCGCGGCGAATCCTCCACAGGTTCATAGAACGATCCTTCCCCTTTGCGACAGCGTTGACAAAATTGATGCGCGACTTTTTTTCATGAAATGGCACGGGTTCAAACTTCGTCAAGCGTCCGCAAAGGTCCAGGTAGAAAGGTCTCCTCGTTTTCGTCAATGCCACGAGCTGCAAAAATTTTTCATAGCGAAATAAACAAGGTACTGTAAAAATAGACTCGCCCGGCTTTAAAGTAAGTTCAGATTTACCTTGGTGCAAATTTTTTCCCACGAAATGGCAAGGGTTCAAAGGTCATCGAACATCCAGAAATATTCGAACTTCCTCTTTCACTCTTGCTCGTCCTATTCGGAGCATTAGGATCGTTCGAGCAGCGACGATGCTGTAAAAATTGATCATACGATTAGGTTCTTTTCAGTGGCCATGGTCGAACCAACGTTGCGTTTCTACAAAGAACATGAACGGAGAAACGAGATTAGAGCAGAGTGGAAAGCCGTTGATTTCGAAGGGTTCCAGTAGCCGACCATCATCGACTCCGGTGTAAACGTCCCCTGATACACGAGAGACAAGCAGACGCGCAACACGCGCAACACGCACACGCGCATCGCAGGGCGCGAGTGTGCAGCGCACCGGAAGTAATACTCCGCAACACTCGGGGCCGGGCATTAGTGCACGCGTTGGGCTACGTGTCGGTGCAGGCCGCGGACGCGTGGGCGTGTGCGCGTGCGATTACCACGAAAAGCGGCCCCAGGTTGACAGGAAATGGTTCGAGATAAGATAATGATGTCCCTCGTCCTCTCCTGCATCCGGCAGCTTTCTTCGCCGAGCGGGCGACGCCGGCGGCCGGCGTCGCCCGGCTCTTTTTTCCTGTCTTCCGAGGGACCGCCGGTGTCCTCGTTCAACCATCAACGACAGACGCGCTTTTACTTTTCGCAACAGTTTCGTTTCCGTTCCGTACAGTTTTTCTTTTTCAGTTCGACGATTGGCCGCGACGATGGCACCCACGCGAAATTCGAGAGACTCTGACGAAATTGGGGAGTTTTTGGGGTTTGAGACGATGAAGACAAGTCCAAGGCAAAATTGGGGAGCTTCTGGGATTGGAGTCTCCCAGGACGAAGTCAAGGCGAAATTGCGGAGTTTCTAGGATTCGAGACGCTGAAAACAAGCTCAAGACGAAATTGGGGAGCTCCTAGGTTTGGAGATGTTAAGGACGAACCCAAGATGAAATTGGGAGTCTCTGGGCTTGGAGGTGCTAACCAAGGCAAAATTGAGGACCTCCTAGAATTGGAGACGTCGAGGACGAACCCAATGCAACAGGAGTCTCTAGAAATGGAGTCTAGCACGGACGATCCCAATGCGAAATTAGGGAGTCGTTAGAATAGTTAGCAGATCTCTGACATGACGCATTTCTCACTAAAAATAGGACAGAACGACAACAGAAAATCGCAGGTCAATTTTTCTACGCTCGTTCGAAAGCGAACGCTTCAGTCTTCAAATCTATCGTGGTCTCACTCCCAATAAAAATTTTATAAAGCCCCAAAGGACGTCTGAATCGAACTGAGATGAAACGATCAATTTCCCTCAACCGTACATTCCACGGTCAAGGAACTTTAGAAGTAAAAAGAAAAATAACTGTGCTGCATCGAAAAGCGTAGGCTCCGCTCTCTAAAACGAGCGCAGGCAGATCGCCCTGCGATTTCCCTATCCTTTGAGCCCGCCACACCGCAGCGCAAAGTCGCCGAGGTTCGGACACGCGCGATATCTCTGGTAACCACGCGAAAACCTGAAAGTTTCCTGGTCGCTCGTGGTCGCCGCGCTTAATCGTCCGGATCTCGCTGCGATTCGGCACAATTCCTGGCAAGGTCTCCGGGAATGCGTGTACAGGCGGGCAGCAAGAATAAAAACAGCATGGGCTAACGAGCCGATGGATCTCTCTCTCTCTCTCTCTCTCTCTCTCTCTCTCTCTCTCTCTGTCCGCGTGGGCGCGATCGTATAAAGTTCTTTCGCTTTCTCCCTCCTGGTACCGTTCGCCTCTTCATTGATTATTTTACTCCGGCACCGCTTTCCCACCTACCGCCATGTGCCCGTCATCCTGTATTAACGGGTAAAGTATACGTCCTGTGTACAACGAGCGCGCGCGTACATACACACATACGCGCGCGCGCGAACACGCAAACACGGACAGACGGGCACAGAGAGACTTGTACACACAGAGGCAACAACGACACCTCCATGCGTCGTTGTATTCTTAGATCCCCAACGGAAAAGGTATTCTCTAACGAGCTAATTAAACGGCCGATCCCCATTGTGTCGCCAGCGCACAGGCGCCCCATGGCTACGCCGTTGTTTTTGGCAACAGTGTACGCTACCAGTGGCGCTCAACGAACGAAGCAATCGCCGGTGCATTACCCTCGGCTGACTCGGGATTACGGCGCCCGGGCCAATGTCGAGCACCGCTGATGGCGTGCACTGTTGCCAAATCGTTTCTCTATCTACAAACGCGCTGATCTTTGTTTCAGTTCACGCTCTCCGAAACACTACACGAGAAGGCCTAGCCACGTTCGCAGGGCACTTTGTTGTTCAAACAATCCGCAAACTCTTGCAAACTGTCCGATCGTGACGTTGTTTTCGGGTCTGCATTCCGTCGAGGGTGTCCAGCAACTTCTCTGCGTAGTTTGAACAGGTCTCAGCGGTTGCTTTTGCGGTTCCATTGACGTAGAATGTCTTCGTAGTTCACAGTTTGCTGAAAGAAGAAGAAAATGTATAAGTATCGAGTTACTATATGTTCCAATAGAATATTATTTTAACTTGAAAGAAATGACGTGCAAGCTATTTAATACTAGAACCCTTGAACCAGTAGAAATAAACGGTTTGGCAACAGTGTACGCTGCCAGCGGCGCTCAGCGCTCGATACAGTCACGAGCACGTTAGTTACACGGGACTGGGGAGAATAGAGTTCGGGATAGCGTTGAACACCGCTCTCTGCGTGCGCTGTTGCCAAACTACCCCCTCTATTCAGAGACTCCCATTGACATTTCCTTGGAGTACTTTAATTCCAGGTGCGAAAATGTGCGTCTGATAAAAATGTACTTCCCCGAGACACATCGGCTTTTGAACACGCCTTCGGAATTGTCCTTAGCAGAAGAATTGCCAAATTTGACCGAAAGGTTTTGCAAATCGAGTTTAAGGTCACGGATAGGGTGAATGGGGCTGGCCGAAAGTGGTTAATAAAATCAGGTGGAGGACTTTCAGTATTATGCAGGCCGCTCGCCGGCGGTACAGTCAGGTATATAATTTATTGAATTGCGTTCCCGGTGGTGGGCGACGGGAATGGTGGGGCGGCGGCCTTGAGCGAGCCGCGCACTTTCATCCGCATCAATAGGCGTGTGGGGCGAGCAGGGACACGAAGGGAAACGGGATGAAATCCTATAGGCAGCCTCGCGGCCACCGTAGAGAGGCGTTACATGGCCGGAGGAATGTGGGCGCACCAGTTTCGAGAGTCATTCAGAGAAGCGGGCCGCCTGTATTCAGATTACTCTGTCGAACGGAGAAGCGCGGGAAACGACGCGTCCGATCATCCGGACAATAAATACCATCGATCCGACCCGGTAATCGACGTCTCCAGCCGCCTCCGGAACTGGCCGTGTTCTCGCTGTGGCTTTAAGCTCTGCTCACAGCCCCCAAAAGAAATTAGCCATCGCCTGACCAACGCGGGCTCTATCGACTTCTCTCGACTCTGCCTCGCGTCGAAAACAATTTATCAATTTATCAAGAACATACTTTTCTAGGAGCATCCAATTTCTTTTTGTTTCGAAGCGCTGCTTTGTTTGTGCTGGCGAGCAACGATAGCTGGCTGCGGAGCGTCGGCGCCCCACTGCTGAAATAGAGCTCTCTCTCTGTTGAATTTACACGACCGTTTCCGGCCCGGTTTGTATATTTTCCAAAATCCGCCAGGCTATTCCCAGCTCTGGATCCTGCTCGCGATATCCGCTGGCTCCGAAGTATCAATGAACACTCTTTTCCGGTTTAACTACTTTCAACTCTGCACGGGACCGGAAGAGCCTGCTGGGAGCGCTATTTTTTCAAACAGGGTGTCCACCCCGGTATGCGGAGCCACGACCAAGTATCGGTTCTTTGTCGGTGCTTTTGCCAAGAATTATTATCGCTTCTTTTATTTTATCCGGTAAACAAGGGTAAGACGGTTTTACGGTGAGCTGCGTTGTTTGTCGTTTCTTTTCATTGCGCTTACGCATGCAAAGATTCGTTGCTATTTTAACGGAAGCAGCCTGGTTCATTGACTTCGAACATCCTGATATCCCTGACGCTAATTCCGGAACTAGAATCACAACTTGGCGTTTCCGGTTTCCAAAATTATATGTTTTCCAGCCTAAAATGCATCCTTAATTCTCCTAAACATCCTGCTATATTTTCGTCGAGCAGTACGTTCGTATGGATTTCGACGAATTCAACTACGAATACATAGTCATGTTGTCGTCAAGATTGTTGCAACATTTTGGCAACAATTCAAACATCCGCAACTCGATATTGTGGATAACTTCTTCTCAGTTTACATTTCACTTAAAATGCAATCAGACGACAACAAAAAATCGCAGACCCTATTTTTTAGACTTTTTCCAAAGCAAAATCATCAGTCTATGCATCCCCGGTAATACCATTCCTGAAAAAAAATTTTTAAGTTCTCTAGAGAAACTTGAAAAGGAAAAATTTTTGAAAAGTTACCATTTTTTGCATTTTTGCTCGCTGTTTCGATAAAAAATTTTTTCTAGGAAAATGACGTCCATATATCGAAAGTGGAGACTTTCAGCTTTAAAATAAGCGTAGGTAAATTTACCTGCGATTTTTTTTCCCAAAGTTACAACAATTCAAATATCGACGATTTATCTTCATATCTTGTTTCAGTGAATGACTCGAGTTCGAATCCAAATGTTTCCCATGCATCCTGCTATACTTTCACTCTGCTATAATTTCTTATGGTTTTTAGAGGCTTCGACGTCGGATTCGTGGAGATATTTTCTTCTTGGGTGCACTTTTTCTCGTGCTTTTCCCCCGGGAGAGTTACTCCGCGGCGTTCGTTCACCGAATTAGTATAAATTGACGATGAGCAATCGTCGTAAACGCCGGCTTCCGCCGATGAGAGTAATTAACCCCGTCGTGTAGGCCGTGTGCGACTGGGCGCTCGGGATTCCAGGAAAAAGTACACTGGGACTCGAATCCCCGTCGCGAGAGAAGATTCCTCTGCGTTTCTGATTCTCTGCTAGAAAAAATAAACTGTCCGCCATGTCTTTCCATTCGGGAGAGCCTGTCCCCGCGGAAAATGAAATTCGAAGACTGATCGGTACGGTAATTGGGCGGTCGAGAAACACCGTGAAATCGTAGCGCCAATGGTGTCCCATAACCTCGCTTTTTTCACAGAAGAAGACCAATTTGAAAACTCGTCGAGTACCATTCGCGTTTCGACTCGAACAATACGCGTGCGAACTGGACTTTTTGCAAAATGCTCCGCTAAAAAAGAAAAAAAAGCCGTTGTTTACCTGGTCAGCAAAATAACAAAGTAAGTTTGTATAACGATTTTGTAAAATGTTGAAAATTGTCCTGACAGAAATTCTGTTGCAATGAACTCGCGAATTATCGCATTAGACGGTTTGAATTTTTATTAATTGTTTAAATTAAATTGCAACGTTGATAGAATTAATAAGTGTGATTTATACTTAAACGGAGGATCTGTTTCGCATCAAAGCCGGTCTGTTTCAGCAACCAACGCCCCGCGAATTATAGAACAGCGACTTCCGGTGCTTCGATCGATACAAAGCTGCAAGATCGTCGAATTTCATCATTGCATTTATATTTAGAATCCCACGAACGGTCTTTCTATCTCTCTTCGTTTACTCTGTCTCTGTTAATTAAATTTTTCAAACGATTAGAAACCTGTAATCAACACGCTGTCTCGAGGAATTATAAAATTCTATTTCACACTGACATTTAAATGTTTCATGTAAATAGCGCTGAGAAAAAGTTCAAATGTAACGGAAATAGGACACAAAGCTGATCGATTACAACCGGAAATAAAATACAGCTACTTGCTCTACCTTATCGGACGTTTTCTAGAGGTTAAGAAGACCCTTGTAAATCGTTATTTTATTCCGTAGGCAATTTTTAGAAAAACCTCAGTGAAAATAGTCGTAAGAATAAAATTAAACAAGACAGAGAAGAGTCTTACGTCCTATAGATTGGACTTGAAAGATTGATAGACACAATCTTATCGATGGCTTGTACTTAACCGATGACGCGCCGTGACAGATAAAATACGGGAAATGGACTCGACGATTGATTGATTGATTATCAACGTCAGATAAATCCCGAAGTGGCTATCCGATGGAATTACCCGGAGAATTAGCTGGCCCGTTGTCAAATTACCTCGACTCTGTTTAATTAGCCAACACGGCCAGGCTATTTCCTTCGACAATTATCTCTTAGGATATATTTACATACTTCGTGGCGATAACCGACAGATATATTTACCTCACCAAGTGTATCGATTCCAATAGTCCAAAAGTCCCGGGCTTCAATAAATAATGCAATCGTTTTTAGCCGAAATCGAAGACCGGTTCGAGCGAGGAAACGTTTGCCATCGATTTTCGCTTAATCTCTCTTCTTACAAATCCAGCGGAAGTCAATTAGCAAATAACGATTCCGCTTCTTCGAATCTGCGGCGCCTAATCGAATCAAAATGATCCTTTTTACCGACCGTCATTGTTTTATCAACGCAGTGAACAGTGTAGATAGGGCTTGCACGCAACTTGCGCAATTATACCGACAGAGCTGGTCGCTGCGCTGCTTTACCGACGAAGAAATTAAAGCCCGCCAATCCGTAACGGACAGTCGTTGTCCACGTTCGATGAAACGATCACTGTACGTTTTGCCCTGGAAGATTTTGTTTGAGGTAAGCAACAATTCGGGTAATGTAGGCGTTGGTTTTTATTACGTAAGAACACTTTTCATCGATGGTTTGATTATAACGTGATAAATGCGGATTACTCTACTAGGTTTCGGTTTTCTCGTTTCTCAAGCAACAGAATGGCCCGCCGAGTCTCGGAACATTTATTGCACGAGTCTACTTTGCGAGTTCCTGAAGCCTGGTCGCTTTAGAAAGTCGCAACAACGTAGACAACAAGGTCGAGACCAAACGAGCGTGTCACACACGATACAGAAAGCGCACGGCCGACGTGAAGTACCGTTCCCGTGGAACAATACCTGCTATTGCACTCGTGAGATTGCAACTATATGCTATAGATCAGCTACAAAGAATTAGGTTCGGTACATCCCTTCGTTGAACTCGTTGTTGCACTTTATGGCTTGTTTGGCGCGGTTCTGAGTCTCTTAGGAGTGGTATACCTAATACACAAGAACACTATCATGATCAGTACGCTAACTATGGCTATTCCTATTCCCAACCACAGCTCCCCCTGCACGTTCAACTTGTCCAGAGCAATTTCGTACAACGCTAGAGTACCGTCCGGTGGTTCGCAAGCAGCCTGCACGATGATGTCCTGCCTCTGGATCTGTTTGGGCTTGCAGTTGGCTAACTTGCTCATAACCTCTGGCTGATGAAGCGCGGGAAGCAGTAAAGACAACGACCACTGCATGGGGCTGATCTTCTGATACCAGCCCGGAAGATTTTCCAGATGCAAGGTTACTCCACCAGCCAGGGTCATCTCCCCTATCACGATCCCAGAAAACAGGCAAGCCAGGTAGATCCATTTGCAGGTGTGAGCAAACAAGATACAAATCAGATGCTGTAGAATGAGATATAGTAAACCGATGCTCAAATAGTTCCACAGGGAGGCCAGGGTCTCGTCAGGCACTAGGTGGAGGCCGGACATGGCGTAGCCAGGTGCTAGATAGATCAGATAGACTATGCACCAGGACACAGCTCCGCAAAGTAACTGAAAAAGAAGATTGGATTGGTAACAGTGGCCACAGGTAAGTACAGCTAGGTAATTTACATCCTTCTGGCTAACTGTAGACTAACCTCTGTAAGGATGTAGATGAATCTACCATAAAGGCCATCCTTGATGTCTCTCTCCACGTTGGGTCTGCAGTCAGCCACCTCACAGATGGCGATCATGCACAGCGGCCAGAAGAACACGCCCAGGCTGGCGTAGTGAAAGCCCACTCTGTCTCTCAGGTTGATGTTAGAGTCCCCAGCAACGTCCCAGAATATTGCACCGAGCAAAATGCTCAGCGAGGCTGAGACCATAATCTTCCTAAGCAATCTGGTTAGCGTCCAGGGCTGACTGTAGATTAATGTCCTCAGCAGCAACGCGTAGATCTGCATGAAGATGTTCGGGCTGGAGATAGAGGGCGGTAGCGTTCCAGGGGGTCCAGGATCGGTCAGAGCAGGTAACCTGGTCCTGGCTAGCTCGGCCAGGTGATCTATCCTCTGGGAGGACTCTAGCATCGCCTCGGCCGATAGATCATCCAAGGTCACTAAGTCCACTGAAAGAGAAGATAAGCTTGATCCTCACTAATGCTTTCTTGCCTTACTTGTTTCTAGGTTACGTACAATAGTAGTCCGAGGGGTTCTTGAACGGGGGACAAGGGAACTCAGCGAGCGCAAAATATGGCAATATGTCTCGCCTGAGACCGGAGTACATGATCCTGCCACCGGAAGTCAACGCCACCCTCGACACCATCGTCAGGATCTCGTAAGTGGGCGGGTGCAAGGTTAGGACAACTAGCCTCTGTCCTCTGTGGGCCCATTGTCTCAGATATTCGACCAGGAAGAACGCGTCGAAGATGTCCAAACCGTGCGTGGGTCTATCCAGCGCAAGAATATGAGAGTCCTGAAGCAGACGACAAGCCAGGGACAGTCTCCTAGCCTCCGAAGTGGTCAGCGAATTCACCAGACAGTGCTTTGTTGCTTCCAGGCCCAGTTCCTGTAGAATAGCTTCAGCCTCCAGCTTGGACGTATTGGGACCGCCTCGCAGCAGCATGTAGAAGCTGAGAGTCTGTTGAGCTGTTAGACCGGGGCTTAAACTACTCTCCGTGGACAAGTAAGCGACACGAGACCTGGTGACAAAGAAATGCTGTATGAAAAGGGTAATCTTTCACGGAAATGCGGAAGAGAAAGGTAGCAATTGTGTACCGTAAGGAACGCGACGATACGGATTTCCCGTTCAGCAGAATGTCCCCCCGTTTGATCCGCTTCCGGCCAGCTATGGTCTCCACTATATGCTTCCCTTCTTTTTCAGTGGTCGCCATGATAGCCAAGACCTCGGTAGCACCAGCTTCCAGGGTGATTCCTCGGAGAAGCGGTAGTCCATCGCTTCCGGAAGCTTCCACGCCTCTTAGCTGAAGATGAGGGTGTTGCAGACAGGGCACGGGCCTCAGAGGCAGGGTGTAGCCTTCCGGTCCAAGCATGCCGTGACCTGATTCATCCAAAAACTCAACAGTCTACTCTATGCCACTGTGACCAATTCAGAAACGTACCTCTTGGTTCGTGTACTCCATAGCCCGGATCGATAGGCGCTATACTGTGTCTCCGGTTGTTCCTGGGACCTCCCTGAAGCAAGTTAGCTTCGCTGGCACTTCTCAGCCTGGGATTCTCTCTGGACACCGTCAGCTGAGAATGCGTATGTTCTCTGGGCACTGCGTGGACGTGCCTGAAATCAGGGTCGCTCCTGGCGGACCGCATGGCAGCGGTCCCATGACCCGAAGTACCCGCGTGGGATGCTCGACGACCCTCCTCGCTGGAATCGTACCCGCTGGACCCGTCCCTGTTGCGCGCACTAGGTGGGAGGACCCTTGGAAGACCAAACTTCAGGTAAGTGTAGGAGTTGCTGGCCAGAGGACTCTTGGGCCCGTATCTAGGGTGCCTGAGGATACTCTGCACCGTCGAGTCCCGCAGCTGGAAGTTGCCATAAGGCAAGGGCGACTTCTCCGCGGACCCCAACGCAGAGTCCGTAAAGTCCGAGTTCAAGTTTTGCCTGCAAACCAAGAATTGTTAACCGAATTGTTGGCCGACATTTTGAGTATCAATCTAGAAGGGGTTCTAGCATAATTTTCGGAATCCAAGGTCACGCGAAGGGCATTACTTAACGTTGAGTTAACTCAATGTGTGATAGGTCGTTGGATCCGACTTGACCTAGGCTATTAGGTAATGCTAACAATAATGGGCAATTTAAAACAAATAATGTATGATAAACAGTTATATTCGCTAGTGTTTGGGGTATCGTTAAATGCCATCTTCTCACTCAGTCGTTTCCTTTTTATTATAGTAATTTCGAGGGATGAGTCACCTGTAAATGGACCAGGCGTGCAGGTCTTCGCTAGCCGGCGGCTCCAATCCTCTGGTGTCCAAGGCCCCAGGCACCGAGTACCTCCGTTCCAGCTCCCACGCCTCTGAACCCATTGTTTTGTGGCGTCTGGACAGTATATTTCCATAGGTTTAGAAGCGCTGCGCGGCAATTATACTATTCGGGCCCCGAGACCCGGCGTTCCAGCCGGAACACGCGTGCACAACGAAACGCGGATAATCGACGAGCTTGAGGAATCACTGGCCCCGCAGCCGGAGGCTCGAAATTGTTCGCCAGTCGCTCTCACTCCCCCTCTAACCGGCGGCAGCGTGAAAGGAAAATATCCGACTAGAATACCGGCCCGAAACTGGCCCAAAGAGAAAACTCGCGGGCCTGAAACTCGCAGGAAAACATACACAAATCTCCACTGGTCAATCTTGCAATTTATCCGAGAGACTTTCCTTTAAAAAATATCACACAAGTTTCCTCGGATACGCCGTTCCAATCGTGGGCCTGAAAACAAGCCCCGAAACGAGTAAGTTCGGAAAAAGGTTCACCGTTAGGCAACCAGAGGGTGTAGAACAATAATTTTTTTTTTAAAACGCGCATTTTGGAATGAGGAATGTAATAACGTAAGCAAATATCTTGCAGTTTTTGTTGTTAATTGTTTATGCATTTTTATGTGAATTGATTCGCGTTGATCAGGATAGAGGCATAGCTGTTTTAGGGCTTTTAGCACTAGAACTACCAAACTATTTTAAAACGAAGTTATAAAAATCTTTTCATTAGTAATTTTTCGGTATACTTCTTTAATGAACCATATGTTACAATAAAAATTGGATGTAGTTTGAGTAGATGCAATCTTGTTATTATTACAAAGTAATGTATATCGTTGCATTTATTGTTCGGTAGTTCTGATGTTAAGGTGTTACTGGGACGGGGAATTTCTGTGACACTTAACTGTAACCGAGGGGAATTTCGGTGGTTCATAACGGGGGATTTTTGTGACACTTAACCGCAGCCTGTTGAATTATAGAAAATCTTTTTCCAGGTGGCGAACCGTCCTTCTTTTGGAGACGAGAAATCTGACGTTGCAAACAATAACGCGGGGTCAGCCAGTGCGAGAGGCCGTTCTTTCCACGACCGATGCAAATACCTAAGCGTCCGATGGTACTTCGTTCTTTTACAACAGAGCCGAAGTTTCCCGTTAGGCCTGTTGACTCACGGCTAGTACTTCGACTACCCAGCGAAATACCCAGCGTCCTTCGAACAGGTTCTCGAAAAATGAACGACTCGTCGCGATGCGGGTTCCCCGAAACGATTTATTTAATTGCGACGGCACTGGACGTATTCGCACGTCGTTTGCATTCTTGACTTCCTCCTCGCGACGAGTTTCGCGCGTTTTTTTGTGTCTCTCGTCCGTGTCCTCGTGGTCGACTCGTTAATAAGGGATGACTGCGGTCGTTTTTGTTCATATTTCAATACGGACATTTACTTAGTCAAATGTTTATTTAACTGGTTCGTTTCTAACATCGTCGTTCAAGCTTTTAAGATGGCGTCGGCGCGATAACAAACTTGCTGGCTTGTGGTATTTCTTAATTATTATTAATTTATGATGTCAATTATTTGATCCAGTTAGCTGTCAGACAGTCCAATAAATTGTTCATATATTTATCCAGCAAAGTATTGAATTATGTATCTAGTAAATTGTTAAAGTATTTATCGAGTAAACTGTTGGACAGTCTGTCTGAAAAATTTTTAGATAATCTATTCAGGAAACTGTTAGGCAGTTAATAAGTTGTTCGTCTATTCATGCAGCAAGTTATGCGACTTAATTTATCCAGTAAATTATGCAATCGATTATCGAGTAAATTATTAGACAGTCTATCTGGCAAACTGATAGATAATGTATTTAGGTAATTGTTGGACAATCTATTGAATGAATTGCAAGACAATTTATTGAGTAAACTGTTAGGCAGTCTATCCAATAAGTTGTTCATCTGTTCATCCAGTAAATTATGCAATCAATTATCAAGTAAATTATTAGACAGTCTGTCTGGCAAAATGTTAGATAATCCATCTAGTAAATTGTTAGACGATCCGTTATTCGTCCGTGTAGACAAGTAAGTTATCGAACTGTTTCTCCAGTAAATGCATTGAATGGGCAAATTGATTTTTGCAAATGGCCAGAACACACGTTTAGCATATCGGATGTAAAGTCACTGACGTTCATCCTAGTCGACCACCTGTTTCGCCAGGTGAAATGCGAAGACACTGATGAAGGCTCTGATGAATTGGACACAGTTAGGGTACGTAGACGGTCTGACGTCCACCATCAGCTGATATTTTTACCGATGATGGAGTGTAACGGTACGGCTATTGATCGCCTGAAACGTTAGCCAAGATTCTACGTTATTTGCGCTGCTAATCATTGCTCCTGCAGACGATACTCCCATTATAGTGGAACCCGGAGGAATTACCGACCTGGACAGTTCATAGCGTACCTTGGGGGCTTTTCCTTGAGTCACGGTTACGCCTGTTAAACATTATTTTTAATATTTTCAAATAGATCCATTAGTTGATTGAAAAATATTTTTATTAGCTAAACGGAACTAGATATATTTTACTAGTATGCTCAGAAATGTATGAATAATTTAATTTAGGATTTTTAAAACGAGATAATCACTTTTACGAGTGCTTTCAGCGATAGTATGAACCTGTACCCGCATCCAGGAAGCGTCTGCGGGTCGCAGCCATCTTGAATCCTCGAGTTACCGTCATTACGACCGAACCACCTGCAGCTAAATTATAATATTCTAATTACGCTGCATGCCCTATCGGTTCGCAGCAAAACTAACCATAGAAAACGGTAAAAACTGTATCAGGTCTGTATCCTTTGCATTTTTTGCTGTAAACAAACTAGACAACAGAAATTTCTATTCCACTCCAGTTTCTTGCGGCCCAGAAAAATATTAAATCACCATGGCGCAAAGAAAACCGTGTCAGAAAATCTAGAATCACTCTGAAAATTTTGTAGATCACTACCTATACAGTTTCACGAAAAATATTCATGTTACACACTTTCTAACACCATTTTCTATCGCAGGCTACGGTGGTCATCCAAAATGGAGTACACAATTCTGTGGAACGTGTTTTGGGGCTGCAGTTAATAAGGGAACTTTGAAAAATTTCATTCTTTCTGATAAATAAACACGGTAAGATAGAAATTAATTTTGTTTTACTTTAGTTTGTTGCAATTGAAGTCCGCATAAAGTTCCACCTGTTTGCAATCATTCAGAATAATAGTAGCAGTCACCTTCTTCTGTTCTAGCCCAGAAGCCTGATACAATATGGAGTACTAAATTGCATGAAGCGTTCCCGAGGACTGCGATTATGTCAACGATTAATCCACAGCTCGGGGGTAGGACATAAACTCGCATGATCTCTTAGTTTTCCGTGGTCCGGTGGGTACAGCGTTAATGGAAGCTCTTTTACGTAAGGCGTCACGGTTCTTTCGGCCGGCCGATAACTATACTAGACCTATGCGAGTTAACTGTTCATTTGCATATCCCGTTTCAGCGACGGTTGCGTACCTGGAAGCAATTTCAGACTCGAAATTGTTCGCGAAACCGGCAGATCTTGCTTTTGCCGTGCGAGACCGATCGAAATCGAATTGCAGAGCGTTACACCGCGCGATTATGGCAGTTTCGAGGAACGAGGAACACGTGTCCCGTGCTCGGTGGAGCATGCGTCAGCCTCCCAACGGTGGGAAAATGATATTTAATTGATATCTTTCGTTAACGAGCGTCCACTCACGGTCCGCTGGCTTTCATCGTCGACCATTAGCTTGCTAACTCGGGCACACACAGAGCCACCGACGCGCATACCAACCGATCAGGTATGTGCGTGCCTATGCTAATTCACTTTTCGACTCGTTCGAGTTCAGACTTTCGCGCTTCGAAAAGCGATAGTTATGGGCTACGAGGCCAACGATCGCGTCAGACCAAATTCCGCAAGGATTTTCGCGTTCTTTGTTCGTTCGTCGGGGATCGCGTTCTGCAAGGACGACGCGGTGCACGATCGAGCCTCGGAGCATAAGCGGATGCTGCTTTCAGTCTTCACGCGTACATGCCATTTTGAAAATGCGCTCGTCATCGCGTTTCTTCTTTTACAATTCTTCCACGCTGCTTGAGATTTTTAATTGGCTTCTCGAGTTTGTATAAATCTACTCGATATTGTAATTGCAAGTCTTTTATTTTGTTTAGACTTCTTTATAGTTCGTTGAATATTCTTACAATTTTTCAAAGTGTACCGTTGCATAGGCGGTTTTATAATTCTTCCATGCTGCTTGAAATTTTTAATTGGCTGCTCAGTTTTGTAGAAGTTTACAGTTCTTTTTTGTGCGTCTAAAATAAATCTAGATTTCCTGGTATTTTTATGCACGAATTGTAACCATTCTCAACCGTTCGTATCTTTTTAAAACCAGTCAATGCTTCGTTGAAAGAACATCGAGGTCAATTATTTATTTAGATACGTTTATAATTATCTTCTGCCCTCCTAATAGTTTTAAGCGTTCTTCTAAGTTCTAAATTCATTTCGTCGCCATTGCGAAAATGTTTGGTGATGAAAATGTTAGTAATTTGATGGAATGGCGAGGAGTAGGAATAAGTACAGTGATTTCGTTTTCTTTATAATGACGATTTCCAGGCAGGCGACCACCACGGTGGACGACGTGTTAATAATTCTCGTTAGCCAGCATGGAACTTGACACGAGGGTCCTGAAGAGAGGGGAACGACACACACTCCGGTTTCGAAATCTCTTCCGGTGGCTGTGGGACTGTCCCACGCACCGATTTCTACGCTCGAGTCTGGATCGTGTACTCGTGATCCACAGCCTGGATCTTAGTCCAGGCGATGCCCTGGATCTATCCTGCGCATTCCGTCTTATCAACTCTATCCGATCGCTTCGTCAGACAGTACACGAATTTACATAATTCCAAATTAAATCCACGCCGTGAACTTCGCAATTGGAACATCTACGATCGAGAACAGAGCGAAAAGAATTTAAGAAAATTGATTTTCTGAATTGCCGCGTTCGAATCGATTTTTTAATTGTCACGTGGCGAGTTGGAGTTGGACACGTTGGAGAAGACGCGTCTTGTGCGCGCATCGAAGTCTCCGCGATCATTGTTCGGATGACTCAATGCGATGCCCTCAGGCGTTACAGCATTTATAATCGGCCCGGTGAAAGTGACCACGGCGAAATTCAAATTTCCCGCGCGAAACGGCCTCGCGAAACGCGTCTCTTCTCTTCCGTTCGTTTCTCCGGCGAAAGAAGATAAAGGACGAAAGAACGTTCTATATTTTTAAAGCCAATCAACGTTGGGGTCTTCCACGACCCTCGGCAGAACGATCATTGTACCAGCTCGCGAGCTGACAATTTGCACATCTTATGCAAAACGTTCTTCCAGCAAATTATACAGTTTCCATAGTTTCCCAACCATCTGCCATCTGTTCCCATCGTTATTCCCACAATTTACTACATTGATAACGTTAATTTTCTTTTCCTCTCCTTTCTGTGTTTATCCGATTGCTCGGCATGGAACACAGGCTAATCTCTATTGTCATTATACTTCTGTCAAGGATGGGGTCCTTGCAGAAAATAGCGTCGACCTTAAATACGTCGATTCCCGTCTCGAGTTAGTACATTATTTGGGGTGGATGGGTCTCGAGCGACCCGAGACGTTCAACCAATCGAAATACGAATTTGCAACGTTTGTAACGTACAGTTAGGGACTTTAGACATTTTTTAATCATTTTATAACGGTCTTGCGCTACAAATATTTTGTGGGTCACAAGTGACCCAGGCATTTTTCTCAATCAACATAACTGTTCACAGCATACCACGATGGATCACAAGCACCCTAAGACTCCCTTTGATCCTATCTCAGACCAATCGCAGCATGGTACCATGGGTCCCAATAGACCCAGGCATTTTTCACTGAAAATACCAATGTTAAAAATTGATCCACGACTTGCAAACGATCCGCGAATCCCTTCGGTCCATACGTGGACGAATCGCGGCATGGGACCGCGGGTCCAAAGTGACCCAGGTGATTCTTCCCACCTCATCCCCGGTGAATCGAAATTCCCAACTCAAATTCGACCAGAAGACGATGCAGGAAAACGGAAAAATTTCGGGAATTCGTGTTCGGCCAAATGTGCTGTCGCTTTCACCTGGCCCAGGGCTTTCTCGTTCCGCGAAATCAGGTTCCCAGTCGTTGAACCGGGACCGTGCCGGGCATTCTATCGGGGCCCGCGTCTCTTTTTCTCCGATTTTCCCCCAAGTTTCGCGTACAACTCGCACGCAACACCGGGGTGAAAATCCGCTCGCGTAATCTCTTCAGGAAGCCTTCTAGCGTCTCTTTCTCTCTCTCGCTCGCTATCTCTCGTCCTCTCTCTCTCTCTCTCTCTGAGTCTCTCACACACATATACACACTCCTTCTTCTTTTCTTTCTAACTCTCTCTCTCTCTCTCTCTTCCGCATGTTGCTCGGGAGGAATTCAGAGACTTATATCGCGACAATGACTCACCGGCGGCGTTCACGATGAGCTTTCAACCGAGTCAAGGTGACGATGCTGCTGCTGCTGCTGCCGCTGTTGCTGCGGCTGCTCCTCCATGATCCAGGCGGTAGTACCTCTCTTCAGCTTCCAGGATTTCTCTTCTAGTTGCCCGTGACGACGTCGTCGACGCGTACCAAGCGAGCCACTCGGTCGAACCGCACGGAAATCGTCTCTAGCGGACGCATCACTCGGCTCCGCGGCTACTGACACCGCGACAGACAACGGATCGGTATGTGCGACGCTTGCTGACTCGCATGGAGCCTTTTCTGAACGCTGCCCTCTCTGACAGACGTGCCTTCCGAGGGCCCGATCCCCCCCTCTCGGACCGGACCCCTACCTAAGGCAACGCTGCGTCTTTCAAGTTCGCAGTGGCGCACTCACGTTCACTCAGAGCCCCTGCCCTGGGCCTTCTGACTGCACCCAAGGATCAACGCAAACAGCATCTATTTTATCACGACTCTACGGGGCCTCGTACATCAACGCTCAAATTTTCCTTCTTCGGATAGCACACGCACTGGCTCGTCTAGAGGTTTTGGGACTGACGAACGACAGTATTTGTGCTTGGTCGAGCTTTAAGTTCGATGCTGGAGTGATCCAGCGAGCGATGGCGTCGTCAAGTCTACTGCACTTGGTCTGGACGATACTTGAAATGTATCTGTAATGTAAATGTATGTAATGTGTACCTAGAGTAGGGTATGGACAGATTGTATGACCCGTAGTGAACCTCGTTGAAAGAAGACAATTTATTTAATAGTTCAAGACACACTAACGGTCATAAAAGATGTCCATACAGTCACTATAATTCATAATGTGTACCTAAAGTAGGGTGTGGACAGATTGTATGACTCCTAGCAAACCTCGTTGAAAGAGGAAAATTTATTTAATATTTTAAGAGACACCAACGGTCATAAAAGATGTCCATACAGTCACTATAATTCATAATGTATACCTAAAGTCGGATATGGACAAATTGTATGACCTGTAGTGAACCTCGTTGAAAGAGGACAATTTATTTAATAGTTTAAGACACACTAACGGTCGTAAAAGATGTCCACCCAGTCACTATAATTCATAATGTGTACCTAAAGTAGGGTATGGACAGATTGTATGACTCCTAGCAAACCTCGTTGAAAGAGGACAATTTATTTAATAGTTTAAGACACACCAACAGTCATAAAAGTTGTCCATACAGTCACTATAATTCATAATGTGTACCTAAAGTAGGGTATGAACAGATTGTATGATTCCTAGCGAACCTTGTTGAAAGAGGACAATCGATTAAGTTGTTAAAAAAGACAGTTGCAAGGATTCACGAGAATTTCTACGAGAAATCATTGATCCAGGGGGGCTCCTGTCAGATAGGTACGCGGTTGCGCTCTCTGCCGATGGTGTGTACCTTCGACCTCCCACCAATCTCTCTGCAGAGAGGAGACATTCACCTCGCGAAGCCAACTCCCAAGTCCAGGTATCGCTGCCGATGGCTACCTTCTAGCTGCAATGGCTGTCGAGCCGCTTCCACCGACACCTTGCCTGCTAGTTCGTCCTGCTTTATCTCTGCTATCCCCGGTCTTCAGCACCGGAAGTTGTGCCAGCAGTCAAGTGAAGAACGGCTTTCGGTGAAGTGAATGCGCTCCGGTTGATTTTCCATGTGACGAAAAGCGAATCCGGAAAGATGATCCCGTCGGACTGCACCTTGGACATATCGAACGTGTACCACTCGACGGCGGTGGTGATCGAAGGTAGCTGCGTCAGCAAGACGGAGCCCACTGCGGTGCTCAGGGATGTGTCTGCTAGAGTTCATGGCGGAGAGGTCCTGGCCATCCTTGGTTCCAAGGGCTCGGGCAAGAGGGCTCTGCTGGACGTCATCGGTGAGTCCTCGGAACTTCTATCCTTTCCTTCCGTCGACCTGGACGTCGACAGTAACTTCTACACCTGTTTCACCGACTCGTATTAGACTCATCAACAACGCCATAATCTTATAGCACATAACAGTTACAGTGACTCTTAGCTGTACTATTTAAATTATAATTAACCCCTTGCCTTGTTGCAAGTCAGACCAGTGTTGAAGATTTTAAATGGAGTCTTGACAATCTAAATATTATGCCTTTCTTTTTAAACGAAATAAAATATTGTTAATTTGTAATTAACATTCAAGCATTTAAGTAGATAAAAATTGTCTTTTCTCTTCTGTAACATTTTTAGCTATGGAGAAAAGAAAGAAAGAAGTAGCCTGAAAGTTGCCCTAAGCCGAAAGGCAGGGACTAGGATGAATAGTAACTAAGATGCTAATTTTCTTTTCAGCTGGCAGGGCAGAGGGAGAGACGAGAGGCAGGGTCACCCTAAACAACAACCTGCTGACCCCGGAGCTGTTCAGACGTCACGGCGGATACGTAGCTCACAGATGCCACTTGCTACCCAGCCTGACTGTCCGCCAGACTCTGACCTACGCTATCTGGCTAGCAAACTTGAGCAACAGGGAGGCCAGAGTCCGACAAACTTTGGCAGACCTGGCACTGTCCCAGGTCGCCAATAGGTCGGTCAATGACCTGACCAAACCGGAGTACAGGAGGCTGATGCTTGGAGTCCAGCTGGCGAAGGATCCCACGCTGTTGCTCCTCGACGAGCCGACATGGGACACGGATCCCCTGAACACCTATCTGATCGTCTCCATGCTCTGGTCCTATGCCACCAGAAGGGGCTCCATAGTTGTCCTCACCATGGAGACACCTAGGTCGGATGTCCTCCCTTTCGTCAGTCGAGTGACTCTGCTTTGCCTCGGCGCCGTGGTGTACTCCGGGCCGACCAGGAGCATGCTGGACTACTTCACCTACATTGGATTCCCTTGCCCCGAGCTCGAGAACCCTCTGATGTATTATTGTAAGTATATCAGAACTTGAGAACTTCGAGGAAGATGGCTTATCAGCAACTGTGGGAGTATAGGATTATTATCAGCTGAGCAGAAGTCCCCCTGAACCTTGACCCCCATGAACAATGCTGTTTGATCTTACCGAGGAGTCCTTTAACAGAGCCAGGAAGAAAAGCTCCCTTTCCTTTTCTTCAAACTGATGCCGCAGTCCCAGTGGCTTCGGCTTTGGGGCCAAGGGGCCAAGCTGACATATATTTCCCTTCCCCCTCTACTATAAAATGCAACTCGCGTCTCCCCTCTTGCAGAGAACCGCGAGAGGGGAGTGTGACGGTGGAGGGGAAAGCCTAAACATTTTGGCAACTCCGGTGAATTAATGGCTACGTTGAAACTGAATGTCCAGTGTGCCTGTCGACGGTGGATCGTCGCTCCAGAGACCGTTTCCTGGAGTCCAATCAGCAGATCTCGGTGCTGGTCGACAAGTTCAAAGCTGAGGGCGTGATCTACATGAAAGAAGCTCCGCAGGTCCCGCCCAACATGAAGGACATGCCTCTCGGTATCATGCACAAGGGGCTTGGAAGAGGGATCAAGCCGGGATGCTTCTCCACGCTCCTCGCTCTCTACTTGTGAGTGATTCACTGTGATTAGATTCGACGAATCTTTTGGATCCTCCGGCTACAGTGATCACAGAGCATGGATATCCTAGGAGAGGCATGGCAGCTACGTTCGCGTTCAACAAGTCCGGGTTGGGACACTTTGCAACGAGGCTTCTGCTGTTGCCGTTCTCCGTTGCGCTGATGAGCATCCTCTACTCTCACTCCACGCGTGTACAGTCCAGAATTTTTCTGCAGACTGGAGGCCTAACTTTCAACGTGTTGACGCTGTTCTATGTCGCCGGGATCGCCTCCACAGCATTGCTCTGTGAGTAGATACCGGCCTCTCTTGTCGCTTCTTTGCCCCGGTGTACCTTAATACCGATGTGTACGAGTTAGTTAGAAATTAATTCAGGTGTTATCTATCAGACTCACCTAGTAGATCATTCCAATCAACCTGCCAGAGATCCGGTCCTTTCTGAACGAGTTCTTACTGTGCGCCTGTATGTCAGTTGGCTGAAGTTGTTGATAATTTTTTAAACTTTCTAAACCAGTTCCAGGTTATCGGGCCAGGTATTATCAAGAGAAGCGAGAGGGCCTCTACGGTGGCGCCATGTTCCTAACAGCGTACGCATTATTGAGCCTGCCTCTAAGCTTCCTGTCGTCCATGATCACCATAGGCATCCTGACGCCGATCCTCGACCTAGATTTGTCTTTCTGGGCCTACGCATCGGGAGTACTATGGGCCAGTTACGTGGCAGCCGAGCAAGTGACAGTGGCGGTGATGATGGTGGTTGGAAAACCTGTGACAGGCGCCATAACTGTTCTGTACGTGACGCTGGCGTCCCTCGTGGTAGCCTCCGGAGCTATCAGAAGTCTGAAGGGTCTGCCATACTGGCTGGCAGCGGTCTCCACAGCGTTGCCAGCCAGGTACGCGTCTCTGGCGCTGAACCAACTGGCCATCGACATGCCAATGTTTCGGAATCTTCAGTATAACGAGACTGTCGCCTGTCCGGGTGTACCCGAGCTTTGCAGGTACGCCGACGGAAGGACCTACTTGATAGAACGATTCACCAGAGAGGGCGAGAATATCTCCGAGGTTCTGAACGTCGATCTAAATCTGCTGATCTCTCTGGCGTTCGCCGTAGGACTCTGCATATTCAACAGCGTGCTCTACCTGCTACCTCTACCCGCCAGAGTGAAGGCAAAGTTTCGAGAATAAGCGCATTTATTCGGTTTAAAAAAGCTATGGTACACCGTCCGCCAGACTTAGCCGTCGTAGTAACGTTCGAGCCGTTTATTGCAGAAACGGTTTACGTCGAAACATTGAATTTGTGGATAGCAGATAATTGAGAAGTAAGACTTCTACGGAACGCGGTAATATGTAGTAGTATGTTGCGTTCGTCTTACGCGAGCATGTCAAAATAGTACTACTAGTATGTTGTATCGCAGACAAATATTTCGCTGTACCGGTTTCGCATTGAACGGCTCTTTTAACTGCGTATTTATAGTAGACTTAAAGTAATCTATACAAAGAGTGTGTATGTGTATAATTTTACAATTTTGTTCTTAAGTGTATATTAAGTAGTTGTCTTTATTCACAATCCTCCATGTCCACCTGCCTCATTTCTTTGAGGTCGTCGGCAACCATGAATTCACATCCGGTGGAGCTGACTATGTCGCTCATTTCAACACCAGGCGCAATTTCGATGAGTTTTAGACCCTCGCCCTTCATCACCTCGAAGACTGCCATGTCCGTGATGATCAAGTCCACGCATTGATGACCTGGCAGGTTAGAGAATGTCGTTTAATAAACCGTTCGTGTTAGCATTTCTATGTTGCGTTACCTGTCAGCGGCATCGTGCAACTTTTCATGATCTTCGGACCGCCATCCCGAGCCTTGTGCTCCATGGTAACGACCACTTTCGTCCCTGGCGCTGCTGCCAAATCCATGGCACCTCCCATACCCTTTACCAACTTCCCTGGAATCATCCAGTTTGCCAGATCTCCCGTTTCAGACACTTGCATTGCTCCAAGCATGGTTAAATCAACATGGCCTCTGAAAGAAATATAATTAGCATCGATTCTTCAGTGGTATTTTTAAAAATTTGAACGAGTACCCTCGAATCATGGCGAAGCTCTCCTCGCTAGTGAAGTACGACGCGCCTGGCAGCACTGTAACGGTTTCCTTTCCAGCGTTAATCAGGTCCGGATCGAGTTCGCACTCAGACGGGTAGGGACCCAGACCGAGAATGCCGTTTTCGGACTGTAAAGTCACTTTTACGTTCTTGGGGAGGAATCTGCATGCCAGGACAGGTATGCCAACTCCCAAGTTAGCTACAATTTATTTAGTTGAACTTAAATGTATTTACAAGTGTTAAGGCGACTTCTGTCGTGCTTACCATACATTCCATCTTTGAACTCGAGAGCAGCACGCTTGATGATCCTGTCCCTAGCTTTGCTAGCTGGCGTGACCTTCTTTGGCTTGGTATTTTCTTTCGTAAAGCGTTTCTGATTAAAAGTATGTGTTAAAAGTCTGTGAAAGGTCTCTATTAACTGTTCTATATTGATTTTATTGAATTTGGACCAACCTCCACACGTTTCTCGTACACTGGCCCCTTGACTATTCTGTCCACATAGATTCCTGGCAAATGAACATGGTCCGGGTCCAATTCTCCGACCTCGACGATCTCCTCAACCTCAGCAATTGCGACTTTAGCAGCCTTGCACATCACAGGGTTAAAGTTCCTAGCTGACTTTCTAAAAACTAAGTTTCCTGCTTTGTCCGCTTTCCAAGCTTTGATCAAAGCAAAATCTCCAGTGATTGCAGTCTCCATAACGTAGTGTCTACCATCGAACTCTGCTATGCTTCTTGGTTCACCAGATATTTCTGCATTTCCTTCTTTATCATATTTAACAACAACATTACCCTCTTGGATTAAAGTTCCACAGGCTGTAGGAGTGTAAAAGGCTGGTATGCCAGCACCACCAGCACGAATACGCTCAGCCAGTGTTCCCTACGTTAGAAATATACTACTATTAGATTTGTTGTAATGTTGACTCAAATTTGATTGTCTCTGATACTCACCTGGGGAGTTAGTTCAACTTCTAGCTTTCCATTGAGATACTGCTTCTCAAATTCAGGGTTCTCGCCCACATAGGAAGCTATCATTCTCTTTATCCTGTATTCCTTCAATAGTAAACCCAATCCAAAGTCTTCCACACCTGCATTATTCGAGATGACAGTTAAATCTTTGATTCCCTTCTTTAAAACAGCCGCTATTAAATTCTCAGGGATTCCACAAAGCCCGAAACCACCCACTAATAGTTTTGCACCATCTGGTATGTCAGAAACTATTTCATTGACACATTTGAATATTTTCCCATTTCCTATAGGTACAGATTTCTGACATTCATCATCGCTTTCAGAGGTATTGGTCTTGACGGAAAATTTAACTGCACTCACCTATGAATAAAATTAATATAATATCGACTTATATTTAATAATTACACAAAAATGAATTTCAACTATATCGATTAACAAAGCGTTTAAATAATTTAAAACATTATAAAATTATTAATGAAAGAAATAGATATCAATGCAGCACTTGCACCATGTAATTAGGCAATTTTAATTTAACATAAAATTCGGCAGTCCGCTATTATGACATTTAGTATAGTTTTTAGAAAATTAGATTTTTCAAATAGAAATACCAGGCAGGAATATAAGTTAGGTAAGGTTAGGTTCGAGATAATTTACTACTTTGTTGACAATTTTTACATACCCTTGAAAGTTTGAAATTTGTGTAACAAATTTTCGAATTTTCGCCAATGCGTAGGAGCAAACAGCTGGCCCTAGTTATGGCAAAAGCCATGGTTACCTATATACGCCGTATTGTTCGTGTATGTCGAAACTTGTTTGCCAGATCTTTACGGGAGGATATCAATACCGACCACGTAGATAACAAACTTATGTAAACGTGAATTACATTAAAATCAAACCGGTTCTTATTGGTCGAATATAATCAACTGATAAAGAACGAGATTCTAGGAAATCATATCTCAACAGCCAGAAACATAAAAAGTCAATTATTAGGAGGAAAAAACAACTAGTCCAAACAGAGCTCTCAAAAATGTTTATTTCCTATCCTTTGTTCAATCTCGAGTCTTACATGCCTCTGTATTAAGTTTGTTCTAATTGCACTAGGTCTACAATGAAATAATTTACATTATAATTATTCTGTTCATTATCTCTATGCGTATCATAGTTCCCCAATAGTTTCTGACTCTTAGTCCCATTTTAGAAAGTTTCTATTCTTTATTGGCGTTCTCGTAAACCTTGAATCGAAAGATTGAGTTCAGAATAAAAAATACAAAATAACTAAAAATCGAAAGGTCAACATGTTCGAAAATTTCCGAAAGTCTCCTCAGCGCCACCATTGGGAAACTACGACAAAGGCCATCGCGAATCGCTTTGGAAGCGGGCATTTAACAAATGTACAAATCCGTGGCGTTGAAAATTGTGTGTAGCCATAAAATTTAATTAATCCCTTTCATCATCGATGTCTGCCGGCTCTGGCATCCGTAACTGCACCCCATAATTCGATCACAAAGTCGTCTGTAAATCCAAAGGCCTCTAGATCGGAGTTGTCTATGGCCTCTGCGAAATCGATACTGTTCTCTTTGCCCTCCGACAACTCCCAGAACAATGTCGCTGTTTAAAAAACATACAGATTGTTACAAAACGAAGGAAACTGTTCATTAGTATACTAGATCGAATCGCAAATAGTTCCCATAGGGATAGATTATAAAAAGACATGCCTAATTCGATGTCGTATATCCCCATGAAGCTCTCTATAATCACGTTGATTTTCTCGATGCCCGCTGCAGCCGCATCATCCACCTACACAAAATATGGTCTTCAATATCTTCTAATTAAATTGTAGATTCCAATTTTCAAACATTGTCAATGCAATTTTTGTTCTCCATAAAAATCAACAGTTTACCAATGATCTGTGAATCTTTTAATCAAAGAGATAGTTACTGTTTCCACAATTTGTGCACTGCCATCGGCCTTAAATCTCAGAGTTTCTTTGCCAGAACCATAGCCCGCTTTTTTCCCCCTTTTGAGGTCCCCTCTTGGACCAATACTGCCAAAACCATTCTTCATTGGCTCCACCAGCCTTAACGTGAAGGACGAGCCTTTAGGAATTTCTTTCAGCATCGTGGCCACTTGAAAGTGGCGTTTGCCAATCAGGCTGTTTGAATCTATTCTCTCTATATGATCTCCGACCTCTATCACCTTTATTCTGTCAATTATAGAGCCTTCTTTAATGCGTTTGATGAACGCATAACCAGCCCCGTTATCGGTTATGGTTAGCCCCAGAGCATCGTCCGATTTGACCAGCTCAATTTCCTTGGGACGTCCTGAAAAGATTTAAACAATTGACTGTTTGTGCCAAGAAAGATGGACCTCTATACATTTCATTTTAAACTATTCTTATAGATGAATGTATAGATTAGTTTCTAAGTTTAATAGTAACTCACCTTTTCTGTGAGCGAATATGAAGTCACCGACCCCTATCTGACTGCCTAGCAGCTCGTTCATCTCTAGCTTGTACGTGTTCAACGTACAGAAGAGTATCTGAAAGAGGAGGAAGTCGTTAGGACTCCATAAAAAGCGAATGTTCATGCTGGAACATAATAACTGGCGATCAGGTGAACGCGTTACACGCAAAATTAAGCGGGACAGTATCCAGCTTAATTGTCACGCTATATTTCTTTTATAAACGCTAACACGCATGTACGGCCTACCGACTCGCACACTTCCTCATGCGATCCCCATAGATGGGTCCATTAATATCCTGACAGATTGACTCTAGCTTATTTTTCAATTTACATTGAAACGACCACCGACCAAATGTTTTCGGTTCTAGTTAAGTACTATATAATATCGTAGAATTAACCGACTTATTATTTTTAACGTGGTTAAAAGCTGGTTTGATATGGCAAATACTTTCGCCTCCGACCGTGTACGAGTCCGCTCTATTAAACGCACGCAGGTTACAAATAGAAAAGCATCTCGCCGGTTATCAAGCGGTCGTGTCATTGGCGGTGCGTCAACTTTCACTGGGCCGCTATCACGAGCGACCCAACAAGTGATTCGATTTGGTCCTTGTTTGAATGGTCGGTAGGCGATCGGCATAGGAAACGTGTCCGCAACATTTACAACCAGTTATTACGTGTCTCCATCGCAGAGGATGTGTGTGCTGACGGGAGGCCACGGCCCGTAACCGATGTTTCCTGTATCCGGAACCAATGCGCTCTCCGTTGAGCTACGTTGAAACGTTCAGCTATGCATGTCACGCATCTCGATCCCAAATAATATGATCGGGGAACAAGCGGCGTGAACGAGCTGACCGTCCAACGTGGAAAATGTATAACAAGAGAAAGACAAAGTCTAACAATCCGCGTATCGATTACAATTGCGAAATTAATGGAAAACTTTCCAATTTTCGCAGCTGCTTTTACGGAACTTTCACCGATGCATTCGCGAAACTTTTCCAATTAAAACTAGTCCAAACACGACATCGTTTGCAGCACATTCGGCCGAGTAAAACGGTTTCGCAGAACCTCCGGCGGACAGTTCAGATAATAGAGCTTCCGCTTTCTCGTGGATTAAACGGATAATTGCGAACCAACCGATGTCGTGTTTGGTATCGTTACAATCGAAAAAGGAATGCGTTGGTAACAGTCCCGTAATTACAATGGTTTCGCGAGTAAATTGTAAAGAATAATCTCGTCGGTTTATCCGGATCAGAGTCAGTCTACTCAGTCGTAGGCCAACTCACTTCTTCGACGGGCAGGTCATAGCATTCGGCTATCTTCTGATAGAGTTCCCGGACATTGCTGAAGCCCGATATCAGTTTGGTGGGACTGCCATGCGCCAGTTGACAATTAAACACCAGAGGGGGCCTGACGACTCTGGGCGAGCGACGTTGTTCCTGCGCCTCTGCATGATGTTTCTGGACCACGCTCGCGCCGTTACCGCCAACCAATGGCGTCTGATCGGCCTCGTTACCATTCTGCTGGCAGTGATTATTATTGCCATTATGGCTGCCACCGTTCAGCTTGTCCGAAGTTGGCGATCTTTGTGCGGCTCGCGCCTTGAACAGCGGCATATCTCTGCAAAATTAAAATTCTCTGTACATACACGAATATATATAGATTTCTAAATTTTTTTCAAATCATTTCGCAGGTGAGAAACGAGGAAAGGGGGCGACACCTTGGGCAAACGATAACAGAGACTCTCTGTGTGCTCAGTGCAACGATAATGATAACGGAACGAACGCGACACGGTCTTGTGACAGTGCACGAAACCACAGACAGGTGATACCGGTTTAAAAGATTGTCAGTATCGCGTTGCAGTTTCTCACAGTTACCAATTTCATCGCGATCAACCGCCCGATCGCTGGTTCAACGATCCTCGACCACTCGATATACATTTCTCCGCCTACGATGTTGATTAGATCCTTATCATTTCTAAAATAACGTTAACACATCATTTTTTATAAAGTAGAAATTTTGATAACGGGCGCGTGATTCGTAATCTCTTCTAAAGTCCAATTATTTTTTTTTTAATGAATAATTCATTTGAAATGTTTAAACCGATCTTCGTGGCAATTACGAGGTTCTAATCAATTTTTAAACTGTAAAGAACGAGTACAGAATGATTTCCCGGTTGATTCTAAGAAATGTTTTCCTTTGCGAAAATGTTGTACGTGACTTCGTTTTCGAGTTATTAGCAAAAAACCTCGGGCCAATCAGAGCGCGGCTATAGCGAGGGGATTTCAGAGCGGCGAGAGTCATTGGGCGAGCCGAGATACGTCCGTTGCTGCCGCGCTCTGATTGGTCTACGTTTTTCGTTAATAACTGGCGAACGAAGCGTTGATTCGCGAATTAGGAAAGGAAAAAGTTTCTTGGAAGACCCTCAGCGATCACCCCTTTTGAAGGAAGTTGAATATTTTTCAGACACTCTGTATAATACGAATTCCAAGGCCGTCGGTCACTCGTGACTCCCCCAGTAACTGCCGTCCACCGGTGACCGGCGCTCGAGGATTGGTTTCGCTGTTTCTCTTACCTGATCTAGGTTGCACTGCACGACGTCTCGGTGTCAAAACAATGTGGCTACTGGCGCGGGCAGGCGAAAGAGCTGTACCGATACGTCATATCTGACCTACTGTTTTCGCAGAAAAAAAAAAGACTGCTTGGTGTGAACAATCTCCGCTTATCGGTTTTATCGTAGGTCGTTATTACTGCGAGAACGGTTCTCAGTAGCCACGCGAGCGTACCTTCATCGTAGATCGTTGATCCTACCTCGACCGCTGGTGCATGCGAATCAACGAGCAGATTCGTTTTCCGTCGTTCCCAACAATTGGGTTAAACGATCGTTCAGCAGCGTACCGAGTCGTTCGTTGATCCGTTTAACGAGCCAGACAGCCGTCGATCCAATCCGGTGAATTCCCTCTGTACGAGTGATCCGACAGAACGCGAACACCTCTCTCCCTCTCGATCGCGATCACAACTCGCAGGAGCGTGTCGTTGCACTGTTGAACGGTTCCCTTTACCGTGGAAACCCTTCAACATTACGGCCCCCTCTCTTTTCCCCATGAAACGTTGCTTACCGTTGCATTTGTACACCCGATTTGTACCTCGATGCTTTCAGCCTATGTACCTATCGGAACCGCAGTATCATTGATGTTATCCGTGTCGCAAGACGAAGAATCGGAATACGAAAAAAATCTGATTGTTTCGAGAGCTTTGTAATTAGAGAGAGAATAGAGTATTGCATTATTTTATTTGTGCGTTAATCGTTGTACATAGAGTTTCACATGATAATGCTATCTTTTAAGGTTTCAAATCGTTGATCCTGCGGTTCAGATCCTTCTTTTTTTCATCGATCGAATTCTGTGATCGACTAGTTTTGCCAGAATGTAGTTTGAGAGACCTCTGGCGTTAACTGTGGGAAACTAGAGACTGTAACTACTTTATCTAACTAGTGGAGGCGCCATTTTCTTTAGACCTCAGAACCTAGCTTAACCTTGTTTTTGTTTCCCCCTAATTCGTTGCATTTCCGAAGTCCTTACCTTCCATAGACCTCCGCCCTTTTCCCAGTCTTTAATTTCTCGTATTAGCTAGTTCCCAGATTCTAGTTTTTTTTAGGTTCTAATATCCGAACCTTTCCCTTTTGTCTTTTGATCCGTAAACCTTAGATCCTTCTCTAAATTCTATCTTAGGCCTTATATTTTTCTCTACTTCCTTTTATATTTCTTATACCCTTCTCATTTACCCCCTAGGATAAAAACGTATACGCAACAAAACTAAAAAGTTCAACGTTCGTCGACTAGATGGCGCCACGTGTCCATTCTCTCATTCATCACGACAACTGTATCAAAAAACATACGAATAAAGTCTCCGTCGATTTATGTAGCAATTTCATTCATGTAGTCGTTTCATAATTCGCGAATCGATTCAATGAAATTCACATGTAATTCTTTAATTACATATCGAAGCATCCCCATAGCTAATCATGCCGGTTTTCCAGGAATCCTGTGCAGAGGTAATCAATTTGTTCACTGTTACATCTCTACATCTTAATGCTAATGTTTGTTTAATTCTTTGTCTTCTCTTCCAGCAAATACAAGCACAGACGATCGTTATAATTCATCCTGGCTCCATGTACCTCAGAATGGGTAGAGCGTCTGACCTGAACCCATGCACCATACTAAATGCAGTTGCAAGAAGAAGATTACCTGCTGGTTTGGAGTTTAAGGACAGCCTACTGCCCCCTGCAATCCCACGAGTAAGTTCCCCATGGAAAACAGATCAGAACAATGTATTAACTCTCTGTGCCTTTAGTAGACCAAAGAGCTGACCCAGGCGATGGAAGAGTCTCGTCTACAAGTCTCCCACACCCTGCAGTCTTGCCTCCAGTCCGATGGACGAAGGAGGTATGCCACACCGCCTCAGCAAATAGCTGCTTTCAATAGGAGATCAAATCCAGAAGTATCCTCGCCGTGCAGCGTGGAGTGGATCAAAACGAATAAAGATGTGGTGGTTGGAGATGACATATTGTCCTTGAACCCTGAGGATAATTTTAACGTACACTTTCCATACAGGAGAGGGGAACTGAATGTTCATTCGAGTCCTGGTGGAAGTCTGAGAGCTGTTATGGCTGATCTCAAGACGATTTGGGAGTATGTGCTTACAGATAAGATGAACATACCTTTAAGAGACCTGAAACATTACAGAGCAGTTCTGATCATTCCGGATATTTACAATAGACAGTATCTGAAGGAGTTGACTACTTTAATGCTGTGTGAAATAGGATTTGGAGCCTGCTTTTTGCTACAGGTTGTTTCATACTCTATAAAAGAATATATAATTCGTGTAATTCTTATTAAAGAATCAAGATAAAATTCAAAAACTTTGCTACAACCTAATATTTTCTTTTCAAGGATCATGTAGCAGCTACATTCGGCGCGGGATTAGGCTACGCCTGTGTGGTCGACGTCGGTGATCAGAAGACGTCCGTTTCCTGCGTGGAAGACGGAATTTCTCATAGAAACACAAGAGTCCGCATGGACTATGGTGGCGGGGACATAACGCAAACATTTTTCTGGCTGCTGCAGAAATGCGCGTTCCCCTACAAAACATGCGACCCCTCGAACAAACTAGACGCCCTGCTTCTGAATCAACTGAAAAAAGATTTCTGCCATGTTGACCTAAACGTTTGCGGCTCGCAAGAGAAAACGTTCGTCGTTCGGAAGCCTAAACAGCAAACGGAAAAGTATACGTTACAAGTAGGAGACGAGTGTCTGGTAGCGCCTCTTAGTTTGTTCCAGCCGGAATTGTTCAAAGTCACCGGAACGCACAGTGTGCATATCCAAAAGAGATCGATGGGCGATCCAGAAGATCCGCACGATGAGAATTACTTGCGAGAGACTAGCAGGAGGGGTATGAAAGAAAATTTAGAACAAACTTCCGAGCTACAAGAAGAAGCATCTGCTCCAACTGCAGTTGGAGAAGAAGAGGTGGTTGTGGACGCTGTGGACTCTGCTCCGATCGTTTTGTCCAATCGTGATTTAGATGCTCCAAGAGACTTCGTGGTCGGTCCACAGCAATTACTGGGTCTCGATCATGCTGTACTGCAGAGCATCGATCGCTGTCGTATGTCGTATATTACTTCCGATCTAGTAAAGTTATTTAAAAGATCATAATGTTTTTAAGTGAATTCTACATCTCATAATAAATGCAAAAAACTTTTATTTTCCATAAAGATCTGCACAGTTCATATAGTAACATAACTTCATTGCAGCTACCGAAGACTTGAAGAGGAAGATGTACAGTTGCGTGCTGGTTGTGGGCTCAGGAATGAAGTTCCAGGGCATTGGGATGTGGTTGCATAATCGAATATCTCTTCAAATACCCTATATGTACAGAGCTGGTAGGTTCGGCTCGTTTAACACGTTAATTGCCATGCCGTCCAATAAAAATTTGTATTATTTTTACAATGTAATGCAACAGTTATTAAAAATCAGCAATTCTCTAAATTGTTACAGAGCAACTGGACATAATAACGCAGCCGAAAGAGATGGACCCAGGCATGACTGCCTGGAAAGGTGCTGCGATCTTAAGCTGCTTAGAATCTGCTCAAGAACTTTGGATTGGTCGGCAGGAATGGGAGCACATAGGAGTCAGAGTATTAAGAGAAAGAGCACCGTTCATGTGGTGAAATTTCAAAGTACAAAATTTCTAGGTTTTATATTTTCTTAGGCTAATAGAGAATCTATATCATGTCCATCAATCTGATCTTGTTCCTGTCGTTTCTGTGGTAAGCGCCGATGTCCGCTTCGATCAAAAAATTTGCGAATTGGACCATCTCGGGCTCGATGTCCACGTAGATGTCATCCCCGCCTTTTACGTATGAACTGGTCAGCGCCTGTAAAATTTATTTATACAAAAAGGTTCAACGGCGTTCAGACATGTTAAAATTTTACCGATAGAAAGTTTTTGATGTATTGTTGGTTTGGAAACAGTATGTTGACCACGTCTTGCTGTAATATTAAATTAATAAAATTAATAAAAATTGTTCCTGAATGTTGCTATAATCTGCTTAGCTTACCAAGTCGTCTTTCACTGCTTCGAATATTCGCTTGGTTATTATTTGTTCTGCAGTGTATTTTGTGTTTGCTATTAACTCTTCGTGTTTCAAGTAAGCTTGCTTCATCTTCTCTAGACCTGTTTTCTTGTTCTGCAAACTTTAAACAGAAACAAAGTAATAGTTAGACAACTTTTAAATGATAAAAACTGATATTTACGAAAGAAAAAAATATTTTCGAAATAATTATAGTCATAAAAGCTTCTGAATTATTTGTACATTTTGCTTTAAACACATAATGATTACAAGTACAAGCAAGGTGTGAGGAATTTATTATGGGAGAATCAGGTAAAGAGGGAAAATTAAAAATCTTGTTGCAATATATTTCAACATCATAAATTTTGTGGATAAGGGTATTAAAATGCAGATTTTCTAAAGAATTTTATGGAGCCATCTCATGGGAGTTTAGTCTGCAGTCAGTTTACTGACTAGGATATATCTTCTTGAATAGATGATAGGTGTTTTTTCAAGCTTTCATGGAGGTCTATGGATCTTCTAATTTCGTTCTCCAATTGTTTCAAAACATCCACATGCAAGTCTTCCGTTCCAGGGATAGGATAGTCCTTTGGTTCTTCCTGGACAACTTCCTTCAGCAAACTATAGCACATCCTGTGCTGTTGTGTGGATACTTCGTCGTTGCTGCTATTTTCTTTGATACATAACGGGCTTGCTTCAGATACTTCCTTCACTAACGCATTTATCTGCTGCATTCGTTCCTTCCGTACTTCCTGCAGCATATCAAAAGTATCTTCCAACGTAAATTCCATCTTCTGTTTACTGAGACATCTAGAAAAATCTGTGGATAAGAGTCGCCATTATTTCCCACAAAAACGCGGGAAGCTACACATTGCTTTCGAAAACAATTAGTAACGCTATCTATGAAAAAGAGGTAGAACTACAAAATCGAGGACAAGCTTGGGCGTTTTGCCACTACGTCAAGTGGCGCTATTTTCACATTTTGGCGACCATTGTTAGTGGCGCTATCTTTGGAAAATAGGTAGAACTAAAATCGACGACAAGCTTGGGCATTTTGCCACTACGTTCAGTGGCGCTATTTTAACATTTTGGCGACCATTGTTAGTGGCGCTATCCTTGGAAAATAGGTAGAACTAAAATCGAGGACAAGCTTGGGCGTTTTGCCACTACGTCCAGTGGCGCTATTTTAACATTTTGGCGACCATTGTTGGTGGCGCTATCTCTGGAAAAGAGGTAGAACTAAAATCGACGACAAACTTGGGCGTTTTGCCACTACGTCAAATGGCGCTGTACGGACCCCCTTCGAAGCTTCAATATTTGGCCACAGAGGCGCCAGTATCGTCTGAAATTGTTTATATTTATTGCTTGTTTTAAACATATTCGTGTATTTCTTTCGATACTTAAATTAACTTACCGCATAGCAAAGCTTTCGAGCTTTAATTTAAGCTTGGAGACGTTTCAAAATTCTCATTGGAATACGTTGAAACATCATCTTGAAAATGTTCCCTTGGAATCCTACAATTTTCCTGCAATTTTAATTGTTTAATGTTACACGAATATTGTTGTTTAAACTGTAATGATCCTGTCGCAAACCTTCCATCTTTAGTTTCAGCCCTCCGAACGTCCACAATTCCTACGGGAACATATTCTAAAATTTATTCCTAAACAACTCTGTACAATCAATCAAACTTTGTTCAAGCTAACGATAGTAAATATATTCCTATTACAAAATACCACACCCCCCTCGCCCCTAATTTGTCAGCTGTGAAAAATTTGAATATTCCCACCATGTTGCGAAGTATCGTGCAAGAATAAGATCGCATTTCCCAACATTTTATTACTGAAACTTCTCATTGCACATATACATTATCATTACAAATTACCACTGCTGCATCTACACGAACATTACATACATTTATAATATCGTATAGAAATATTACAAACAGGTACAAAAACTACTCTACTTCCCTTATATCGTATCGTTTACCTTACTTTTAATCATGGATTACAAATTACCGTCGTTCTTCATAAGAGAAATTATCGATTAACAGGAAGCTGCTGTAATCTATCGAACTCCAAATAATTAACCCTTTATTCGTAAACGACTTTTCCCATGCGCCGATGAACAAATACGAGAACATATAGGTACATCGATAGAAAAATAAAAGCAAGATTTGCCCGAGACCGCCGTTCCACTGTTAAAAACGTCTTTGTTATTGCCCCTGATTACATCTTCTAAATAAAGGGTTAATCGGGCGGAATGCAGATCCAACAATATTGATCGTTCGATTAATTAATTAATCAATTAATTAATTGGGTTGTCTGTTCATCACAATGGACACTATCTGCGGCTATGTACAGTGTTCGTCTCGTTCCTCGAACAAATAATCACTCGGTCGTTTTAATACAAAAGAAAACAAGTTTATACAGTTCCACGATCCACAGGAGCCTCGGAGAGATTAGCATAACCTATAGGCTCGTGTGACGTGAGGTCAACCGAAATATTCACCGAACTGTGGATGCTTATGCGTTCTCGTCGCCAATACGAACAACACGAATAAATAGTATTTAAATTACAAAATCTCCACGGTCTGCTTATAAAACACCGAAAACGATCGTTCATTTTTAATTTAATTTATCAATGAAATTTCGTCACGCATAAATGTCCGCAGTCAGCCGATTCGTTCGCGTAAAATTAACCTTAAGAGATCTTCGAAAACAATTGGCAGTGACGTTCCTGAAAAATGCGTCGGTCCCCTTCGCAAAAGGCAGTGCAGCACGAATTTTTTTCGAAAAATGTTGTAGAAAAGAAACGGCCATTATCACAACCCAAGGCACTCGATCACACGGTTTTCATAGTATGAGTACTGAGTCGTATAATGTTACATACTTT
Organism: Agapostemon virescens; assembly: GCA_028453745.1. NCBI lineage: Eukaryota > Metazoa > Arthropoda > Insecta > Hymenoptera > Halictidae > Agapostemon > Agapostemon virescens. The sequence goes on from CM052084.1 coordinate 11,737,926, forward strand.
ATTATTCAAATCCTAAATCTTTACATGTCTGCTATAGAGAGATCATCCGACCGAATAATAAATAAAAAATATACAATTTCCAAGATAATTAATACTTTGCTCACGCTATCACTTTTAACGTGCAGAGACTCGCCACATCTGTTCGCGCTCTTCCCGAGGAAAAACAATCACGGGTATCTGCACGTGCGTTCGTTTGAATTTTTTGTATACGATTTTGGCTGTACTGATTTTTCAAAATAAATTTAACGGGCTCTTCGTGAACAAACTTGCGAGTCGCCTGCGCGCATTCTTATCAGCGATGCTCCACAATCCTCGTATATCGTGTGTTCAATTTGGTTTTCAACAGGGAACAATACCTTTCTCTACTTTGGGGAACTACGGATTCTTTTTAACCCTTTATAGGCTCTCAATCGCTACTGTTTAATCAGTCTAACTTTCTTTTACGATTACACAGGGCGTCTCTACGTGTGTCGGGTGAGAAATTCTGAATCGTTTGAAAAGAACAACATTGGTTTTCCTATTTTCAACGTAACAATTTTTCATGTCATAGTTATCATTCGTTACTGTACGAGCACCCTGTATATTATTATATTCTGATATATTTACTTGACAATATATGACCGTTTTCTTTAATAGGCTTGTTTCCATCCTAACAGCCGTACTTTAGAACCAGACTGCAGGTCTTTATGCAAAAATAAAAATTACCGGCAACAAACTAAACTAAACAATACCGTTGCTTTCTGAGCAACAATGTTCTCAAATCCTTCTGACATTTATACTATTTCGCTCGCTCAACTCTGTCACAAAACTTTTGAGAACATTTCCCTGGCAAAGTATCAAAATTAAATTAACAATGCATTGGTTTTTTGTAGCAACAATGTTCTCAAATCCTTCTGACATTTACACTATTTCGTGTTACGCTTCTTCAACTTTGTTGTAGAACGTTTGAAAACATTTTCATCTCAAAGTATCAATCTTGAATTAGCAATGCATTGGTTTCTCAGCAACAATATTCTCAAATCCTTCTGACATTTACACTATTTCACGTTTCGCTTGCTCAACTCTGTTACAAAACTTTTGAGAACATTTCCCTGGCAAAGTATCAAGCTTAAACTATCAATGCATTGGCCTCGAAGCAACAATGTTCTCTAAGTCAATCTGTGCTACGTCTACTAAATCTCTACTACAAAATTTCAGAGAACACACTGCTCACAAAGTAGCAGGGTCGAAACAGCAGCAAAACGACTCTCGAACAGAACTGTTTCTTACACGCTTCCAATGCATTGACTATTTTAATTTTAAGTCCGCTCGCAACAATGTTCTCGAGAAACGCTTTCTCTATCGGTAAACAGCCTTACAAAAGGTCAAAATCTCAAATCGTCCCCGCTCGTTTAGATTAAAAAAGAAAAGAAAAACTTAACCCATCGGGATTCCAATTTGATTCGGAATTGCGCGCGCAACCGGATACGCTGCAACATTGTCGCGCACCGGTTGCGAGAATTAAGCGCCCGCAGAGATAATACCAACGCTTCGGGAGACGCTCGGTCGCCGAAGAGTACAGGGTCTTGTTAAAAAAAAAAAAAACAAAAAAATGAGAAACTCTATTGTGTACGTTATCAGAAAAATCTCGCAGCACCTCGGTTTGCTTAAAACGCGGTTTTAAAAAAATACGTTCGGTATCGTTTTCTTTTCTTAACCTCTCGCCCGTACCGTATATTCATTATAGCTCGACGAAATTAGAGTCCAAGCTCGTTATTGAACGGGCCCCTATCTGGCCCAATTTTGGCCAAAATTTCGTCGTACGAGCCTGACTCGCGACAACGGTGTTTGGGCCGAAATTGTTGTCGCCAGTCGCGCTCGCGAAAGTACGGTAAAGGGTTAATTATTATTATTATGGCATTGTTTTTCAAGGTGTACAAAACGAGCAGTCGCCGGTCGGCGGTTCAAATAAAAAAATAAGCTATATCACGCTACCGCGCGATTAGTAGAATATTGACAACTCTTCTTTTTTTTTTTAAGAGAGGCGGGTGGGGTGGGGGTGAGGGGAGGGGCTTGAGGTACCACGCGCACGCACTCCCACGAGATCAGACACAATGTATATATGTTCAGTTCTTTTTGCTTTTCTTTCTGTCTTTGCAAGTATAAAAAGAAGAATTCTTAAACGTCTAAGTTTACTGGATTCGGGGGGTTGGGGGGTGGGAAAAAATATAAAATGAGAAGCTATGTACAGGGAGGACTATACAGGAAAATCATAGAACAGAGGCGTCGGAGTTACGAGTTAACTTACACGTTAAACTTATTAGAAACAGACTCTCTAAAAATACGGATTGGTCCCACGTGTCTAGAGTTCTCTCTTTTTCAGTTTTTTTTTCCCCTCGGTTTTCTTTCGCCGCGGTTCGTTCTGCCTCTCGCTAATTAAAAAGAAAAAGAGAAAGAAAGAAAGAAAAGATAAGCTTCTGTGTACACCTTGCAGCGACTCGCTGTGTGTCGCGGTTCTTCTTCTTTCTTTTTTTTTTTGTTTGTTTGAGACGAAGCTACTGTACTTGTTTTGTAAAACTTGATTCGTAAAAAAAGGACTATGCTATATATATTTATATCATGCACACCGGGTGGAACATGCAACCGGAAGTCGCCTCGGCAACCATTTCAGCAGAGAATGTCCCGAACAATAATTCGATACGACTGGTCTTTTCCAGGATTAAAGCTTCGAAGGTCAACGAAGATCCAATTTGTATTCTTTAAGAATATCCGTGTTTTCGAATGGACCGATCTCGATGCGGAATACGAGTCTCCATAGGAGAGTACAGAGAGCTGTTCACAGCTAGAACCGTTTGGTTTAAGAGATATATGATACAAATTAAAAAGTAGGTTAATTAAAATATCTCGTCAAGCAACGATTATATGCTACAAATGGTACACTAGTTTTCTATGGAGAATTTAAAACCGCATCGGTTGGCTTGCTCGAAGCTACACAATTCCTTTGGAAAATATATTTGACATTCGAATGACCTCTAAGAGAAAACTCGGAGAAAAGGACCAATCGCGTTAAAATAAATTACCATTAAGGATTGTAGATTACTGATATGAATACGTGAGATATTTCCCTCTGGAATCGTTCCGCAACCGAGACGGGTTATTCCCCGGTTGTGTGTTCCATCCGGAGTGTACGGCGCGCTATGTACAAATCACGGAGACTACTTTTCTCATCTACCCTTTAGAATATGCTTCTCCGTCGTTCTCAACGGAGACACAGAGAAACCATATGGAAAAGTACACGAGAATCGGTGAGAGGTGGTGAAAAACGTTCCTTTACCACGGTCGGCCCGGCGACAGAGAGTGAAACCACGCATCTCGCGAGATTCGGGGTGGTTATTTACAAATTTCACACTCCACGAAAACCGAACGATCGAAACGCTGTAGAAAATTCTCTGAACCGAAACACGTCAGCGGATATCACCTTCTGACACTTGAACCCGCACGATAACACAGTTTTCAAACTTTGCCGCCATCAGCCCGTGCACCCCACTTCGAGCTCGCGAAATTCGAATCCACCTGTCGGAGGATTCCTCTAAATCTGCTAAAAAATACTTGAAAAGTTTTTTTTTCAATTTTCTTCTCGCTTCTCTAAAAGACCAATCCCTTGCACTGCACATGTCAATTAGAATTTTCTTAAGTATCAATGATTGGTGACACACGTTCCACCATTTTCTTATAAATAACAAATTTCATAGATCCAACCTTTGTTTTACGAAAAGATTATTGCAAAATTATTAATTTAAACATTCGTCAGAATTTCGACTCGAAGTTGTAGTGCAAGGGCTGAGAAGGGTTAAGCTAAAATTAAGTTTCGTCTCGCTTGGGACGAATGACTAAAATTATATATGTATGTACACGTACATACGTTTTTCTTGCGATAAAAAAAGATTCTAAGTGGGGGAAGAGAAGGAGAAAACTAATTACAACGTTCGGTCAGCTCCACTGGCCTAGAACAGAGGAACGGACTCGCTACGCTCAAAGAAAAACGCCTGGGAGAGTGCGTAGGAATAGTTAAAGAGGAAATGGAAATTTTCCAAAAACCATTTTCCAGAACGCGAAAAGAACGCGAATTTTGTTCGTCTTCCCGTTCAATCAGGTAATACGATTATTCCCTAAACGCACTCCCCCTTCTCTCTCTCTCTCCTCTCCCTCCGCTGTAATCATATATGCTACAAAATTTTACAATTTCAGATCGTTTATCTATAGCTGTTGTCGTTCGCGTATTTTTCTTTTTTTTCTTTTTGTACTCTATATACCTGTGTCCCGTTAATTAATATGCTTCGAAATTCTAAGTAACACCATCGGTCGTCGTCGTCACTCTCACTCTCTCTCTCTCATTCTCACTCATACTTCTTTCTCTCTCGCACGCTTATGTCAGGTATACAAAAAACGCGGGGAACATTTACAATTAATCGTTTGCAGTCCAGCAATGTATAAAAAAGTATAATACATCAGTCTGGCCAGTCCGCTGACCAAAATACTTATTCGACTTAAACCTCGTTTTATAACCCTAAACCTCTTCGCCCTACACGCTCCCGTTACACAATCCTATCTTTTTTCCATTTTTCTTTCCACAATCATTTTCTGTTTCTTCTTCTTCCTCCTCTGGCTACTACTAACAATATTTCCGTGTACGGAAAATCAGTTCGTCAATCGTATAAAAAAGTTGCTCGAAGAACCGGATACGGTTCTATGTATCTATATTTATGTTAAAAGTGGGGGGGTTGGGGGAGGAAAGAAAGTTTCGAACATCGCGCGCACCGTAGACGAGAGGAAAATAATTTCCACGATTTTTCGCCGACGCTCTCGCGATTTCCGTGGAGCTAAAGCTATTCGTCGCGGATGCACTGTTTTAAATAATAAAAAAAAAAGAAAAACAGTTTCAGCGGCGAACGGATTTAGCTGCGTGTTTAAATCGTCGAAGCGTCGACGGTGTGATTAGAATTGTATTGTCGCGTGTCGCTAGCCCCGCCCACTCGTGACGCGACCGCTAGTGGACCAACGGGACCACGGACAAACTAGCTTCTGCTGCTCCTCAGCGTCTCGAAGCGCGACCTTACGGAGACTGTACCGTGTAAACTCTTGAAATCAGAGAAGAAGGGCTCCCGTGTCACTGACTCGACTGCTCGCGCATAAGCTGATCTCCCGGTGTAGAAATTGTACTGAACGTCGCACGATCAAACATCGGTAGAAAAATAGAAAAAATGTGCAGCCTCGTGGTAAAATAAATTCTATGAATCGAGAAGCTTATGCGTGGTCCCTCGGATCGTCATTCTCGGCCACCGGAGCCGTTCTTCTTGATCTATATACTTTGTCGTTTCCCACTAATGGATAGAGGGACGTCACTCGATTTATAAACATTTCCTTTTCTTTAAAAACTAATTCTAATGGAAATTAACTAAAATTCATAGGAGGACATTTAGTGGTCCGTTGCTCGACGCAACAACGAAAGAATCGCGACTGGTATAACAACTAATATTTTCATTTTCCAAAATAAAAACGAAGAGTGGGTCTCTGTTAGTTGTGCCAATCGATTCGTTCGATGCCACAGTTGGCAACTACTTTTACGTCTTCCTATTAAATTTTATCTGCTCTTCGAAGAACTAATTCACCTCCATCCCTCCTCCGGAGAGATTTCATAGAAGGATTCTCCTAAATTGGATAAGTATTGCTGCCTAGAATCGGAAGTAGGCATCATCGAGAGAAACGAAACCGTCTGCTATACAATTGAATAACCTAAATGATCTAATATAAATCTTTGAGTATAAGTCCCTCTATAGTTATCAGAACAATGTCAACTATTTTCCTCGTGTCGTCCCACGCGAACGGCGTGTCCTCGCTCTACGGATACATAGAAAACTAGAAATTTTAGGGTAGACCCAGCCGTGCCGGGGTTTAATCTATCTTGAGAAAGGAGCCGTTCCCAGCGCCGGCTCGCAGCAGTAGTGGAGCTTTTCTCCTGGACGTTGTCACCGGTTGGTAGACGTAGTTCCCCTGTATTGCCCCCGTCAGGGTCTTCTGTCTCTTCGTACTGGGGCTGAGCTCGTACTCGAACGTCTCCTGCTTGGAGATGTTCAGCTGCATGTGCAACGACTCCTTATTGTCCTCGATGTCGATCTCGTCGTACAGGTGCTCCACGATGTCGATGTCGCAGTCCTGGCTGCTCTCGTCGTAGCTGTCCGTCACCGAGTTCGCCGCTATGTGACTGTGGATAGATTCATCATACGTTGTGCTCTCTTCCACAGCCTCGTCGCCGGAACTCTCTGTCTCTTCAGACATGTCCCCGCTTCCTGCGTACTTCATCTCACCGCGCTCCAGTAGCTCCAGATGGTCGGGATAGATCATCGCTTTTTTGATCGCCAACGGATCCTTCCTGGACCACTTCTGAACTTCTTCGTCCATTTTCGCGACCTTCGCTGGATTGATCGCCCACAGGCAACCTTTTCGCTGGTTCCCGTTGCCCGCTGGCTTCTCGATCTTCTCGAAACACTTGTTCAACGACAGATTATGCCTCACCGAGTTCTTCCAGCCGTTTGGCGCGGTTTTGAAGTAGGGGAAGTGCTCGCTGAAAAGAAATTTACACCGGTTAGCTTTGGTCATTGATACAGTGCTTTTACAGAGTTAAAATTAAAGTATATTTTAATTATTTCATTGCGTATTTTTACAGGCTCGAATTCTGCCTACTCGTGTTTAGCTATTATTTAAAATAAAGGATTGAAACTATTTTCTTTTTGAATAAATGGGGATTCAATTTTTGTTCAGATCAATTTCACTTGACACAGGCTGTATAAAATTTCATCTTGAATGTTGAGTGTGCAAAGGTAATTGTATTTCTTGGTGAGATTAAATTAACTCGGTAGTTTCGATTTGAATAAAGTCCTGAGAAATTAGTTAACGCGATACGAGAAGGGTTTGGAAAGGCAGCTCTATTGGGACAAAGGGCACGCGCGTATTTTCTACAGAGACTGTACACTCTGCCATGCACCTGGTGCTCCAAGAGCCCCACACAAAATGGCAGCTTCCCCCCTTGTAACCTGGGAATAAAGGAAGGGACGACAATACTTTCTCCCCTCGCGGGGCTAAACACCGGAGGGCTTCGACCAGCCCTTATCCTTCCGGCCAAATGGTCGAAAATAAACGAATAGGTCGGCAACACGTCGTTTGTCAAATAGGAACCGTTCGCCTCCATTGTTCGACGGCCGTATCAAGAAAATATTAATCACGCTTCAACCCTCTTACACCCGGACAGGATTTTTCCACTGCATTGTTTGTTCCCTTGTCGCCCGAAGGAAAAAACTTGCAACTATTCCGTCCGCCATTTTTTCTCCGTTGCAACATCTACTCGTTTCTCCCCGCAAGAGAAAAGAATTTCTAAATCGAATTCTGGGCCTTGCAAGAATTTGTATTTCTTTAAACATTTTCTTACGTTCCTTAACTCGATAAAAGAATTTCTTTTATATACAGTGTGTCGCCATTTATCAAGACTACTTTCCACAAAATTTTTGTGTTTACAAAACAATTGTTCTCAAGGTCATTACAAGAGTTTCCAAGGTCGTATAAATAAATCTTTTGCGTACTATTTCCCAAAAAGGGAATTACAATGGCCGACGAAGTTAGACAACGTTTTGAACAGACTCTTCGAGATCGGTGGACCACTGTCAACTTACCACATGAAGTTGTAAATCTCCGAAACCGGCAGAGATCCCGTCTGGCTGTTCTTCAGTGCCATAGCGATCAGACAGGAGTACGAGTAGGCTGGTTTAGGGTACGGTTTGTCATCGTAATCGGACAAATCGAACTCCTTCTCCCTTTTCATAGCAGCGACGGTGGTGGTGCCAGGACCGACATGCACGTTGTTATTGTATATCTGTTTCCGGACGTACTGCTGCGCCTGGCTGGGACTCTGCAGCACCTTGAAGTTCTGCACCCTGATGCTGGACACTCCGTTGATCTTCGGAGTGGCCTGCGTCCTCGCAAACTGAGGCGACGCGGTCTTCACGGCGGATATGGTAACGGTTTTCGATTTGGTGGGCGTCAACGGTTTCGAGATCTCTTGCTCGTCCTCGGAGTCCTCCTCGGTCTCCGTGATGTCGTTCTCATACTGTTCCGTTTCGGTGTCGTTATCCATGTCGTTCTCCTGATCGTTCTCGTTCTCGTTCTCCGTGCAGCTACCAGCCTCGTTGTCCATGTCCTCTTCGACGTCGATCTTCTCCTCCTTGATGTCCCGTTTCGGCGAGAACGAGAAATGCCTCCTGGCGTTGCTCGGCGTCGGAGTTCTTACCGCCATGTGCGGCATCACCGAGTTAGGGTTCACCATGATGGAGGCTGCGTCCCCGCCGCTCAGGTCCAGATTGAAGTTACTGCAAGAGGAGGAATTAATTGGGGAATATATATTAATAGGAATATGGGGAATTGAATAATCATTGAATTGATTATTTTCTGGTTGGATAGTAGACACGTCTCGGTTAGGTTTCGCCAAGTACAGATCATGGTCTAAATAGGTTTAGCTAGGTCTACATAGGTATAAATAGGATTAGCTAGGTCTACATAGGTCTAGATAGGTTTAGCTTGGTCTACCTAGGTCTAGATAGATTTAGCTAGGTCTAGCTAGGTCTAGGTAGATTTAAATAGAACAAATTTAGCTACACCTAAATGGGCCAGGATGTACATAGCTATCCAATTGCGTGTAGCTAGGTCTAGGTTAAGCTTGCTAGACGGAGTCTTGCTCCAGCCTTGGTTAGATGGTGGGTCTACAATTATTCTTTCCCTGTCGCAACCATAACCGAAGCCTGATCGTCCGACGATTCCTAAATTTTGAGATAAGCACCTGTTGGAGCTATTGCTGTTGCCATTGAGCAGGCTGGTGGATCCTAACCAGCCGCTAAGGTCGTTCTGGCACCCAATGGGATCGTCGTCCATCTCGAGGGTGGACATGTCCGTGAAATTGAAGCCCAGCTCTGGGTGGCCGCCGATGACACCCTCGATCTCGCATTTAATGTCCACGTCCAGCATCTCCTGGAGCGACAGACTGTCGGTGCCAAGGTAGTAGTCCATTGTGAGCCAAGGGTCCCTCGTCGGCCCCTGATCCAGCCCAGTACTATGTCTGCTCTCCGTATCCAACATTCACCTGACTGAAATCAGAAGTCGACACGCATCAGACATACCGTACAAATATTGTTTCCGAGTTGCTGCGTATACGGGGTGTCCCGAAAGTAACGTCTTATTATATGCGAGTTGTCTCATCTACAAGGTGTCCCAAAAGATGCGTACAACTAAATTAAAATATTATTTCCAAGTTGGTGCTTGCACGGTTTTATTATTATTATTATTTTATTATTATTATTATTATTATAAATTACATTAAAGAAAAATTTATTTCATACTCATTTCTGTGAATAAACGATCAACGAAATAATCGCTATAATTTACTACAGAAAGGTGTTTAAACATGTCGAAGAAACAATTCTCGTGCGTACTTTCATTTCGATTTCGGTAGTAATTTTGGTTGCGCATACGTGGACGTGATTTTGGCCAGGACGCGGGCTGGTCCCCGGCGATTTCGATGATTTTATTCGTCCGTAGAAGAAGATCCTTACGATCTCCCGTGGCAAGGCCAATAGATTCTCGACCGTGTCCGTACGCGTGACCTCGTGAGCGAGCTCGCTCGCGCCCATGTATACGCGCGCGTGTGTAGGTGTACACAGAGCGGTGCACGAACGTGCAACGAGGGTCTTGAACCCACAACCGGCTTGTGGGTGTGACTGACTCATAGTACTATAGTCGATTTACTATAGGAGCGCGTGGACTCGTAGTATTTCCTCCCTTTCGTCCCCCCTGTCCCCGATACGACGCTTGTACCCCCCACCACCGTTCGTTTAACTATTCCACTCGTTCCCTTCCCTCCCGTTCATCTTTCCCCCACCATTCGGTTCTTCTTCTCGCTCCCACTCCTTCGACGTCGTCCTGTCTCCCTCCCACTCGCGTTAACCTCCCGCTCGCTCTCTCTCTCTCTCTCTCTGGCCAACGTTCCCCTCCCTCGCCGACGGTCCGCGTTCCGTCTCGGTTTCTCCCGCTCGAACGCATAACCTCGCGCAAGGGAAGGACCAGCGTTCTCCGTCGCGCTCTTTGATCCTCTATCTACCTCGGACCGCCATCTTCCCGTCCCTTTCCCGCGCATTTTTACACCCGAACCCCCTTTTTCCACGTCTGTTTCTTCGAACGTTTGATGTCCTACCTCGGCTCCCCCGACTCCTCGTTCGATGATTCCGACCAGCTAATGACTACTCCTTCTGGCCGTGCTAGCTTTTGTTCCCTAACCTCCCGAGGATGTTTATATTGGACCCTGGAACTTGCCAGGATGCATCCTCTGCCCTTCTTTTCCCTATCCTCTTCAACGTCCACTATAGAAATTCGCTGATAGAAAATGTTCCCACAATTTTTAAACGGTAGCCGCGACTATGATTTCAAGTTTATTTCAACTGTATTTTTCCGTCGAAGCAGATTGCAGGTTCGATTGTATTTCGCCACAGAGCGTAGCCCCTCTGTCCACTTAACCCTTTAACGACACCCCGGGGCCACTCGTAACCCCATCAAAAATTTTCTGCACACCCTCTTTCGCTCGTGCACAGCAGAAATAAAATTTCTCAGAGTTCCTTCGAACGATGTTTCATAGACTACAGCCGAGCAGTACTCGATCAGTGTTTTTAGTAAATTTTTGGATGCTCCAGGGGTAAAATCGCAATCGTTTTTCCCCGGCGTCCCCCACCCTGGTCATCGGGGGCCACGTACACCACCGAAGGACCTGTATCATTAAAGCCCTCGATCCTTCCCCCCCACCACACCGACTCGCATCTTATTAACGATCCAGGGTATTATCAATTCCTTTTTTCTCTACGAGCGACCATCTTCTTTTCCTACCTCTCTCCGCCCCCTTCGAGGCATTCTATACGTGTTTGTCCTTCGTGATTCTTCGTTCCCTCGTTCTCCGCAGGTATCCTTTCGCCCGTGGTTCTCTATCCTCTCCTATCCCCCGCGTGTCTCGATATTTTATTTCTCCGTCACGAAGAGAATCCCTCGCACGCCCCGCCTCCCCCCGCCCCGCCCCGCCTCATCCCTCAAAGCCGGCCCCCTCGGCCCCGCTACACCCCCGCATACCCCCATATAGACTCGCTAGGCTCTCCCGCGTGTTTCTGTCTTTGGTGGTTTGACGACTCGGCGGAAAGGGGAACGCCGGGGAACGGGAAGGGAACATGGACCGAGGCAGCCCGTGGCCTACCGAGAGCACAGAAGACTCGAAGCCTCGCGTGCACACGGCGCAATGGATGCACTACAATGTGCCATTACTGTCCACTGTTACCGGCCGAGAAGGGAAAACACCGATTAATTATTCCCTTTCCTCCCCCCCATTGACTCCCGGGATTGCTCCACCCCTTGGAAAAATAGTAACCAACAATTTCGATTGTCGACAACAATGTCGCAGAATCTTCACACCCCTGGAATATCAAGAAAATGTTATATAGTTTTTAGAAGCGTGACGTCAATGATACGTTAAAGATGGCGGATAGACAGTCACCTCACGATTTTTAACTGTCTTTGCAAGTTCCGAGGGCATTGATTTTGGCCCATCGACGGGTCAAATGATTGAGAAAAATTGCAAGAATCGTTTAAATCGCGTGTCGACGATTTTAGGTTAGAACAACGAATGCATGCCGGTCTCGAAACACCGTCCGTACATCGCAGTACACGATTCTGACGCTGGGATCGCTAGGATCCCACTGACGACTATAGTAATGCATATGGGAAACGAATCGTTTCCGAATCGTCACGATGTAGCTTAAACATGGCGGACGGACGGACGGCGCGTCTCGTGATTTTAAATAAACATTGCCGTTATCCTCTCCTATAATTGTGACAGGCTAGTCCGACCAATGGATACGAAAACGTAGCATAAATCAGTTCAGACCGATGGATAAACATTGATTTAATAAAAATATTACTTTGGAATCGGTTAGAATGATTTTCGCGGCTCGTAGGTTAGGCCGGTGTAGGAATAGCCGCGTCAAAACAATGGAAGAGGAGCAAACGGAAGAGGAATGAGAAATAAGGTAACGAAGAACTGACCCCGGCATCGAAACCCGCCCTGTGGAGTAACCTTTACGCGCGCGAGACATTCGAGTCTGCATGCCGGAACGATATTTTTAGGCGTGATGGATCTTCGCGGCTCCTCGCGGCGCTCGTCGAGCTATTCGATCGCACTTTTCGACGCCCACGCTCTTTTTCCGGTCGGTTACTTTTGCAAACAAAGCCTCGGCTCTCTTCGAGCCGGTCAGCAGGGTCGCGGACCGATAAAGGGACAGCAAGAGAGACACAGAGAAAGAGAGAAAAGAAGGAGGCAATTAAGTTTTAGCATTTAATAAGGAGCGCGCGGCGGTGGAAAGACGAGACGCAAGAACGTCGTGTAAATGCTGCCGTTGCCAGTAATGGACAAGGCACGTTTACACGGAGTACTCCGTGGAATCCGCGGTCAGATGCAATCGCGTATGCATCGCTCGGTGCATCCACGATGCATCGCGGTCTCTCGAGCTTTTCGAGCCTCGGCGAACAAACTTTTCCAAGGTTCATTTTTCTTTTTCGCGACGATTACCGCCGGCAACTTCGTGGTGTGCCCGCTTTCCATCGCTCTGCGAGCCAACTATTGTATGCACTCTTAAATGCCAGCGTCCCACGCACTGAATCAACTATAACGGAAATATCACTTGCTGTATTAACCTAAAACTCTGCCGCTACTATAATTCATGGTACACGGAAATTTCTTAGCTCTGCTCTTCAATCGTATTACGATCATTTCCAGGAAATACTGTATTCCCTGTTTCTACAACTATAAATTAATTCAACTATAATCAACTATATTTTAAAACTGTATCTGCATGGCGTTTCAATTTCTAAACCTTTTTCAAACAACTGTATCAATCTGGAACAACTACACAGAAGTTTCAAGCATACCTAACAATATTAGCATAGTGTTTTTAGGTTATATTGTAAGTTACAGTGCGAGAGTCCATTTCTAAACCTTTTCCAAACAACTGTATCAATCTGCAACAACTATACAGAAGTTCCAAGCATACCTAACAATATTAGCATAGTGTTTTTAGGTTATACTGTCAGTTACAGTGCGAGAGTCCATTTCTAAACCTTTCCCAAACAACTGTATCAATCTGGAACAACTACACAGAAGTTTCTAACGTACCTAACAATATTAGCATAGTGTTTTTAGGTTATATTGTAAGTTACAGTGCGAGGGTCCATTTCTAAACCTTTCCCAAACAACTGTATCAATCTGCAACAACTATACAGAAGTTTCAAGCATACCTAACAATATTAGCATAGTGTTTTTAGGTTATACTGTAAGTTACAGTGCGAGAGTCCATTTCTAAACCTTTTCCAAACAACTGTATCAATCTGCAACAACTATACAGAAGTTCCAAGCATACCTAACAATATTAGCATAGTGTTTTTAGGTTATACTGTCAGTTACAGTGCGAGAGTCCATTTCTAAACCTTTCCCAAACAACTGTATCAATTGCAACAACTATACAGAAGTTTCAAGCGTACCTAACAATATTAGCATAGTGTTTTAGATTATATTGTAAGTTACAGTGCAAGGGTCAGTTTCGAAACATTATTTCCAACAACTATATAGAGCTGCGACAATTATACAGAAGTTCCAAGTGTACTTAACAATTTTATCGTTTCAGGTAGGATTCGATGTGAAAGCGTAGCAACGCGCTATTGTCTAAATTGTAACAGGGCAGTTACGACACGTTTCCCTACACTCGGCGCAACTATACTCTCGGCAAACCACGGTTAATGGGACCAATGATCTTGAATCGCTGGTCGAAAGTCGCCGCATGAATCGCAACCCGCTGCAACCGAGTGCAATTTTCACGGACTGATAATTGCAATGGATACACGCCGCGATCGAAGCGTAACGACCGTCTCCAATTACCTCGTTCACGTCGTGAAAAGTCTACTACTATACTTTACGCGGCGATTCCCACGATAATGAATATAATATCAAGCGCAGCCGATCAGCGACACGTTTAATGTTTTTTTTCTTCTCTCTTTTTCGTACGAGCAACGCGCCGCGCTGTTGCTCGTGGCAACCAGGAAACTACAGCCGCCACTGTCTTATACAAAATATAAATATACCAAATTGGTGAACCTGACAGAACAAATGTATGACAAGAACAGAACAGGTGGTATTTTATTTTCTGTGGATTTATTATTCTATAAATTATAAGAAATTTATTCAATAAAAAATTGTTAAACTTACCAGATGATTGCATGGACTTCAATATATTTAAAAAAATTCTCGTGTGTCCAGACACGTTTATGGTTGCACTCGCAAAATACTACACCACAGAAAATTAGTTATACCATACAGGAAAATTGTAAACCAATGTAATTAAATCCCCCTTGTCATACCATTTCCTGTGCAACTAAAACTATTATAATTAAATAATATTAGTATCGTTATATTTACTTAAACGTTTAAATATACCATAAGCATAATACTTGTTATTCGTTAGACATTGTTTAAAATCTTCTCGACGAGTCTGACCTCGTCGCAATATGGCAGGGGGTTAACGACTGGACTTAGACGGTAAAACTTAAAAGATTGCGCATCGAGGCACAAGTATAGTCGCGCTTAGGAAACTATAGCGCGAGACAGATCTCATTGATTGGCACAGGCGGAGGCACTGAATGGCCACCGGTACGATTACCGGCATCTGCATCAGATTCCTCTTTAACCGAGGAGAGTTGTTCTCGCAACATCTGGCGTTTCTAATAATGGCGCCCGAAATCCTGCGCTTCGAGAGATAAATTACGTTCTGAATGGAAATTCTTGCTTCGTGGCAAAGGGAAAAAAACGAGCAGAGAGAGAGAGAGAGAGAGAGAGAGAGAAAGAGACAGTGAGCGAAGGCAACAAAAAAAAAAGAGCTGAAAGTGCAGAAGGAAGCTCTCTCGTCGGTGGAGGCAGGAAGGAAAAACAGGCCAGACGTTTGATGCAACCAGACGTCGGGGGTCGTGGGCGCGGCAGACGAGTGTGCATCAAGCGTTTTAGAGGCGACCGCGACGCCAGACTCGAAAACAGACGAAAATAAAGCGGCCAAGGACCCAAGGTTGTTATTCGTCGAGGTCTTGCGGGTGAAAGACCGATTAGCCAGTGAAACGGGACGAGCAAATACGCATGATCGCTTCATATTGTCGCGACGCTGCACCAGTAACATTAGCCACCACTCCTGATCATCTCTGCGACTTCCCATTCTCCAGTGAAACTCGCTCAACAAATTTTTCGAGGGCCACAGACGCATCCCGAAGCTTCTAAAAAATTGGTTTATGTAACTAGAGTCAAGAGGAGAATAATAGTCCCTGTTTTAATTATTTACGACC
>CM052084.1:11763414-11826768 GCA_028453745.1 Agapostemon virescens
CTTAGGTTCAGCATTAAAACAAATCTCGATCTATGTGGACTAATAAATGACCAATCTTTAAATTGCTATTTTAATTTATAGAAAAAAAATTGTACAATAATGTACCTTGGCTCGTTTTGAATAGGGATTCCTATATTTGCACCCCCTTGAAATGGTTTCCCCCCAAAAAAAAGAAAAATGTCTGCGCTTAAGAACAGACTATTTTATGGAAGAAGCCTCGATGTGGGCTGTTTCGGTAAATTCATCGCCGGTCACCGGTGACCGTCGGCTCGGCCCAAGTGTTAAACATCTGGGGGGGATTAAGAATTCTCTGTTTGCGGAGTAGGTAGCGTTACGGTCACGGGCCGCCTGTGATCGTTCCAAGAGACTTCACTGAAGGTTTCGGTGCAGCGAGGGACGTTGGAACGTGTAAAACATGCATACGTCGAACTGCGACGGTTTCACGGTCGTGAAAACACGAGGTGCATCGCGCGACGCATCTTTTCCCATGGTGCCTTACCGGCCACACTTCCTCCAGAGGGATACACTTCCGCCGATAATGTTCGTTAACCTGGACTCCACCGGAGAGAAACAGAGCAGGAGAGAAAGAGAGACAGAAAGAAACAGAGCAGGAGAAAAAGAGAGAAACAGAGTAGGAGAGAAAAAGAAACTCCTTCGACTCGGCGGAGCGAAAGAGAGCCTCCATATTTTTTCCTTGGCTGTTGTATGCAAATAGGTTTCTGTATCTCTTTGACTGGAAAATGATCGTACAATGATGTGCCTGGACTCATTTTGAAGCGCGAAATCTCGGCTTTCGACGACACTGCGTCGATTTCCTTTATTATATTGGCTTCTCCGGAAAGAAAATCGAAACGCAACGCATTTACGTTTTGCTATATATTTATTAAAAAATAAATACTAGACACGAAATACGAGACACTATAAATTCCTTTGCTATTATGCTTGCATTTAAGAAGTCGGTGAGAACTATTGAAATAATTTTTACATCGCTATGCTTGCAGCTAGGAAAACGATAATAGTCTCACTGTTGTAAAAACGAATAATATTAAAAACCTGAATATGCACAAGGGGAAATAAATCACGTAAAGTGAAATTTTCGAGACTACAAGCTTCGAATGCAAAGGGTCAATAAATATATAGGAAAACCTAAATTGGTAATAAAATAAAATAAAATATAATATTCTAATAAGCGTACAAAGTATATATAATTGCTCAAAGGGGCGTCCTCGACGCTCCTAACGATTATTTAGAATAGCGCCAGCGAGCTTCCGTCCGCAACGAGGGTTTCCGTCGAAGAAAAGGAAACCAGCGAAAACCAGAAAACTTGTAGCGAATGGTCCGAATTTGTAGACCGAAAAAGACGTCTCTATTGGGCCGTGCAGCCTCGGATGTGTTCCATTATTCCCGGGACAGACATTGGTTAAATAACGGCGGTATTATGCAAGTGAATCGGCCAGAGATTTCGTTGGGTGAACAAGCGGAGTCTGCACTCCGGATCTCGCGATGGACCAACCGTGTATAGCCGTGGCTCTCCTACCCCCTAAGCTTTTCGCCGAGTATCGATCTGATATCCCAGCCTGCAGTCGACCAATGTTTGCTGCGAGTGGCTCTGCGAGTGTGCACGAGCCCTGTCGCCTCACCAACCAACGCACACAACACCTCTCAGCAGGAACAGTGGGGGAACAACTCGGCTCACGGCTGCCGCAAGAACGTTTGAAAATTCAACCGTGTTGTTCTTCCTTCCTGATCCGCTTTACAAGCTCGCCTCCGATCGCTCAACGCAGAGATATTATCCGTCGTTCGCTTTTTCAAACAGAAATGCAACATTCTTGAGCCTGATCAAATTTTTGGCTCACTTTTTTCATCAATATTTCGCGATCGAGGGTTTTCGAGGGGGTACGTTGCCTCGGGAATCGCTGATCTGTGATCAAATGTCTCCTCCTACTTTGTAGCTATTTTCTTAAGTATAAATACAACATTGTTGAGGCTTTCAAATTTTTAGATGATTTTTTAACGAATTTTTTGGGTCTGAAGATTCCAGGGTGGCTATACTGCTCTGGAAATTGTAGAACTGTGCCCCAATATCTCTTGCAACATTGTGATTGCTATTTCAAATTTTCTTGAAATTTTTGGAA
Source organism: Agapostemon virescens (assembly GCA_028453745.1). Lineage (NCBI taxonomy): Eukaryota > Metazoa > Arthropoda > Insecta > Hymenoptera > Halictidae > Agapostemon > Agapostemon virescens. Next base: position 11,765,550 of record CM052084.1, read on the forward strand.
AGGTTTAGTACACTGAATAGTTCACGATTTGAGGGCGTCAACACGGTTCGAGAAACTACGTGACCCTGTTAACCCATTTTCCAGTTTGTACTTGTTTTTAAGAATATTTTAACATGAAAAATCATAGGTCTCCGATTCTTTTGTAATTTTGGTTACACGTTTCTAGACGCTCGGTGAGAGCGTATGGCAATTTTCAGGTCGATCGGAATCGAATTGCAGCCGTGGCGCGACTTTAAAGTTTCGGGGCTTTCAATGGCGAAAATGGAAAAAATGGGGTTGATAAAAGGTAACTTCCTGAAGTCCCCCGATATGCTAGCCTAGATTTTGATGAGCTCTTCTTAAAGAGGAAGGTTTGAGGAAGATTTTCGTTTTTGATTCATGTCGATAGCTCTAATAGTTTGGCCAGGGCACGACTTCAAAGTTTTGCCAAATATCGACGAAAATCGGTAAATATTGAAGGTAACCCCCTTCTCAATATCGCGAAAAATCGGTGAAAAATCATATGTCTCCGATTCTTTTGTAATTTTGGCTACACGTTTCTAGACGCACGGTGAGAGTGTATGGCAATTTTCAAGTCGATCGGAATCGAATTGCAGCCGTGGCGCGACTTTGAAGTTTCGGGGCAATCAATGGCGAAAATGGAAAAAATGGGGTTGATAAAAGGTAGCTTCCTGAAGTCCCCCGATATGCTAGCCTAGATTTTGATGAGGTCTTCTTAAAGAGGAAGGTTTGACGAAGATTTTCGTTTTTGGATCATGTCGATAGCTCTAATAGTTTGGCCGGGGCACGACTTCAAAGTTTTGCCAAATATCGACGAAAATCGGTAAATATTGAAGGTAACCCCCTTCTCAATATCGCGAAAAATCGGTGAAAAATCATATGTCTCCGATTCTTTTGTAATTTTGGCTACACGTTTCTAGACGCTCGGTGAGAGCGTATGGCAATTTTCAAGTCGATCGGAATCGAATTGCAGCCGTGGCGCGACTTTAAAGTTTCGGGGCTTTCAATGGCGAAAATGGAAAAAATGGGGTTGATAAAAGGTAGCTTCCTGAAGTCCCCCGATATGCTAGCCTAGATTTTGATGAGCTCTTCTTAAAGAGGAAGGTTTGACGAAGATTTTCGTTTTTGGATCATGTCGATAGCTCTAATAGTTTGGCCGGGGCACGACTTCAAAGTTTTGCCAAATATCGACGAAAATCGCTAAATATTGAAGGTAACCCCCTTCTCAATATCGCGAAAAATCGATGAAAAATCATATGTCTCCGATTCTTTTGTAATTTTGGCTACACGTTTCTAGACGCACGGTGAGAGTGTATGGCAATTTTCAAGTCGATCGGAATCGAATTGCAGCCGTGGCGCGACTTTGAAGTTTCGGGGCAATCAATGGCGAAAATGGAAAAAATGGGGTTGATAAAAGGTAGCTTCCTGAAGTACCCTGATATGCTATCCTAGATTTTGAGAGCTCTGCTTAACAGATGATCACATTATTTGCATTATCATGACGTTCGCTACTTCATTGAAAATGTTCTCAGAATGTTTACGCATTGAATTCCTCCTGTTTCAACAATTTTAGAATGTTGACTACGTTCGAAGAATGACATAATCGTGTTTTGCATAATTTAATTTTGCATTTGCTGATATTTAAAAAAATATATATACACTGTCAATGGGAACCCCCAGTTGCCTACTCAAGTATAGAAGAAAATTATTCAAAAACATCGTTCAACCCTCGGTGTAATATTTAAGAGTACAATGACTACATAACTGCTGCAGTAGACAGCATTAGGTGCATATTTTATGCGACACCGTGTGCATGGAATACAGGTTGGCAAAGGCAGAGAGTAAGTAAGGGAATCGAACGCGGGAACGATGCGTACACGTGGACGCGAGTCACTGGTAAATTGGCGCGAAAAAATATGTCTTCCCGCTCGATCACGCTCAACCGTCGCAATTACCGTTGTCCGAGCGACTGATCGAACGTTAATTACCTTGAATCAGTCCAGAATAAAATATTAACCCTTAGCACTTGAGTGGTGAGTCTGAGTCCCATGAAATATTGACACACTATTGTTTCAAACAATTTTAACATTGCAATCTTTATATCTAAAAGACTGATTAAAACTTTAACGGTTGAAAGGACGAGTAACAGTAAAAATAATAAAGAAAAATGCCTCACTCTTTTATGCAACCAATAATAATAGCAATAATTTGATTGGAAATTTAATCCACTTGTACAAATAGGATCTGTAAATAGTATTATACGACTCTCGACCGATTAAAATCACGCACAGGGGATATAAATTTTTATTTCCCACGCAGATTTGCGGTCTGATAACGGCAATAGGCGATAAGGCGATTGCTTAGCATTTTTGCTTACCGTGCAGACAAGTCGGTTGGTAAATATTGCTTTAGGGTTTTTCGCGAGTATTGTATCCTGAAGCAAGATGGCGGGTCGGTGTAACGGAGAGTCGTGCAAGGGATGCGGAAAGATGGTTTTACTATGGGCAGAAGCTCGAAACGAGTGACACACGTATTCGCGTGGGGATCGAATTCAACCGGTCTCTATTCGCGCCATTTTGCTTTCACCCGAGGAATTGAGTTCGCTTCTTGCAAAAATTTCGCGTGTTCCGACGCGCGGCACGCAATCCACGTTCGACAAAGCCGCGCGTTTCTCCGCACGGCCGAGAGTTCCGCGAGAGCCACAAGTTGTTGCGTGTCGCACACGGGGAAACAAGATCGATCCTCGATCTCAATTAGATTCGTACACGATTAAGGACACGCGGCAACCTGCGCGAAAATTTAAACGCAAATGGCGGTGGGATAATTGCGAGCGAAGGGTACATATACAACCGCGCACGCTGATTACTTGCCAATCGTAACAGCGACCGAGAAAAATTCGAGGCTCGGGTGTCTAGGTTATGTTCGCTCGGCGGGGTCCCTGACTACTCCCGGGCCTCGCCACTGCTTTCCCCGTTAACGCTTGCACCTAACTAAGAACCTCAAAAATTCTATAATATCAAAGTAATTTATTCGACGGAGAATAAATACAGAAGAATATTTTTGTTTGATCGAAAGGGGCGAGATGAGAAAGGTGTTTCCGTTTCACAACAATGTCAAACGGTCGCGTGTCGTTTGCGCAACTAAATTTCAATCGACGCTGACAGCGGAGACGGTGTGCTCTCGCGAGAGAGCGAACTATAACCGCCGCATGAGAGCGTAATTTACGAACTTTTTTTATGGCTCTCTTTCCACATCTTCCGAAGCGACTTTCTAACTCGTCCGAGAGAGACACAAAGCTTCTCTCGCCGGGGCCTTCGTTACGGAACAATTGTGCGAATTAAATGCTCGCTACTCGAACGATTCCTTGATAAACGAAAAAAGAGGAGGAGCGAACGACCGAGTCTAAGATTCTACGGTTTAGCAGCCATTGTTGCCGCAAGAACTCTCCATTGTTACACCCCGTTATATTCAACGACGGTAGGGAAATTAAAGAAAGAAAAAACCTGCACACGGCTGCATCTAATTTTTCATGCAAATTCCGTGGCAATAGAAAACCGTCCGCGTTGTTGCAGATTGTATAAACTGTTTCTCCTTTAACTACTTTAATACACTGGAAATGTTTCTTGATTATTTTTTAAAATATTTCTATCGTTTTAAATTTTATAAAATCCCCAGTATATAACGTAATCACAATGTTGCAAGTTATTGTTCACAGGTACGTGTTAGTTCGTGTTTATAAACTCCCCTACAAATCTATTACAAATTTTTACAAAATTCCGAATCTTTTTGGACGAAGCAAAATGCTAAAAAAAAAAAATAAATGTTAGGAGAAACCGTGTTTCCCACGGCGGGACACAGGGTATCCGCTTGAGAAACGAGAACGGCTAACCTCAAAATGTACAATTATTGCGTTTCCTGGAACCCCAACAATCACATCGCGAGAGAAAGAAAGAAAGAAGAAAAAAATACTACGAGCACAAAAGGGCCACTGGCCGAACACAGGATCGATTCATACCGAACAGCAATTTTTCTCTCGGCGAGAAAGATTGTGGCGTGGAGAAAAAAGAAGATTTTATAAACGGAACACGGAATTCTGGATCGTCGGTTCGTTCCAAGTGACAAATACGTAATTATCCGTGAATAATGCATCGGGACGAATCACTATCCTTACAACGTCTCATTTTACTTCGGACTAATATTAACATAATTCGCTTCCGGTTCGACTTCGGAGGCAACACCCCTTTGAATTTTTCATTACCTTTTTCAAATGTCATATATATTTAGCGGTCCTAACGCACGAACGTGTTTACATAAAATGTTGGCATAACTTGCGCATGATTTCTGTTCACCCAGGGACAATTTACAATAATCATTTTACGCGACAATTTTGTCCTAATGTTTTATCATGGTCGGGTCACCTTCGTGCATGCTGACAAGCGATTGAAAATAATGTAAGCGTCATGCCAATCAATTTAAATGGCATATTATTTACTACTTGACCCAATAGTTTAACAATATCCATGTGGTGGATGACGGCTTTTAATTATACACTCATTGATGGCTATCATGATTTATATATATCTATATATACACTTTTATTGCCCAACCAACAAGCTCAGCAATCCCACAAAATCAAAGTAAGTTATTTAACGAAGCAACAATTGAAATACCTAAAATGTACGACACAAAGTTGTCCTTCCACCTTCTTCAATAATTAAAAATTTTAAAAACTTAACACCCAGTATACTCTAGCATCGTTAAGTGGCAATACGATGCGCTAAGAATTTTATTAAAAAATTGTCAAATTCTTACGCAGAATAACAATGTAAATGGCTCTGGGGAAATATTTAAAAAATGCACACCAAGCGGGTAGTATTTATTTATGAACCTATGGCGAGTGCACTGGTAAGGATTCTTAAAAAAGAAGTAATAAAATTGCAACGAAAGCCAGTTAATTATAACTGGTAAAATGGCTAAACGTGTAAACAGGGAATACGAATATTTTGGTGGGTAGTAAAATTTGTCCGGCTTTGATTTTGCTGGAGCCCGTAAAATATTTCCTGCGGTGGGCATATGGCGAGGGGTAGAGTTCCCAGAAAGTTCCCACGGTCAATAGCTTTCATGGCGGTGATGCTTGAAAGTGCTCGAGGGTCCCTATGGCTCCCCCACCCGTGCCCCGCTCGTTATTCGCAACATTTTCGAAAAACGTCCTTCTGGGAAGTGGCCGACAGGAAAACCGATAAATCTTCGTTGCGCGAGGTTTACGCGACGGCCATCGGGTAGATGGTCGCACCGAAAATTCGAAACTCGAATCGATTCTTCGGTGCCCGCACCCTGGGAATCGATAGTACGGTTTCCGTAGATCCTAATCCCCGCTGAAAATGGGCTCCTTTAATTACCTTCCGCCTCCTCCGCCCCTGTCCCTCTTCCTTCACCAACCCCCCTCTCGACGGTATCGATTACCTGCGGCTATTTCGGCCCGGATAATTTCAGACAAAATTCCGCTGTAAAATGCAATAGGTCAATTGCTGCAATCCCATAAAATCCTGTCCCTTCGGGCCTCCCAAACAGATGGACAATTCGGAAATCCCCTAAGTTTCTTCCACCGATTTATTTTAAATATTCCATGGTTCCCTACCGCGAGAATTATTATGCAAAACATATTAAATAGTTTGAAAGTTTTCACCGTTCCATTTTCAATATCGTGCCGCCAGAATTGAGAGACCTCGGGCGAGATTAACATTTTTGTAACGGGATTAAATGATTTCAGCGTTTCTCGCAGATTAATTTTGAATAATTGTTACCGAATCATGGGTGCTCGGCTAAGACTAACATCGCCTGCGCGAGTTGTCGACGCAGTAGATTTATTTCCTGTCGTTAATAATTTCCTAGCGAGCAAAGAGAATGTACACCGTGCTCCTGCATTTTTCTAAAACGTCTACGAATATTGTCCAAGTAAAATCTTCGGTTAAAACGAACCCCGAGCTTAATTAAAAATCGATAACAGGGAAATAGAATTTTATTTCAGTCGAATCTGCTTCGTCGAGTCCGCCTTGCTATTATAAGACGAACGGAAGCAGCGAAGCAAAATAAATAATGTAAATAAGTCGACAAGTGTGCAAGGCCGATCTCAAAATACCCTGGAAATCTTATAGAATTTTATGCAAAACGAGATCTGTCCGAAACGTTCCCTTAAATTATTTCTTAATCAATACAAATTAATATCGCATTCAAATAAATAATAATCGCATTCGATAAATAGTTCACATATTATTTAAATATAAGAGGGCTATAGTAAAACATATATTAATAATAATTTTACTACTCTGTGCAGATCACAAAAAATTCTCTAATTTCTAAATTACTTCCTCGCCTCGATTTTTATATTCCGAGTTTAAACGAGACTCTGGAACAGCGGTCGAGGGATAAAATAAAACGGGACAACCTATTCGTAGATTTCAATACCAAAAACAATTTCTCGGAAATCCCTATAGCAATTACAGAAACAACTCGTCATACCCCGGTTGATTACCAGAAAACGCGGAGAGTCGTCCGCCGGAGGCGGTAAACCGTGCAACCGGAAATCGATAGCTATTTATTCGGACCTGACTCGAACAAAAAAATTGCTCGCAACAAATAAAACCTGGCTACATTTTAAAAAAACGTCCATCTAATCAACCTACCTCTGCAAATCTTCCAATATACTAAAAACAAAACGAAAATCCTAAACAATCCTATCTCTCGAACAGCTAAAAAAAAGTGTTCGAAAATCCACGAGTAAAAGACGAACGTCTCCCTACACGGCGCATTTCCCGCCGAAAGTCGTCGATGAATCACTCATTGAGCACCACCTCGGATCCGTCTGTTTATTTTCGCGTACACGGTCGTAGCATAATCGCGCTCGCTCTCTCGGCCGGCAAAACGCGAAACGCGAGCCGATAAATCCGCGCGTAGACCGGTAACGCGCAGGGCAGGCCAGCGAGAAGGAGCAACTCTCTCGCGGAACACCAACGAAAAAGGATAAAAACTATAATCTGTCACACACACGGGCGCGCGCGCGCTCGCGTATAGCACACACTGATCTCACAGGGGAGAGAGAGAGAGTGAGAGAGATAGTACACAAGAACGAGTGACAGAGTGTGAGAGCGAGAGGGAAAGAGAGACGACGAGATAGAGTAAATAAACAAACCGACGTACGAGGACCGGCACCCAAGTCGAAATCGTGAAAAGAAGAAAAAGCTCTCGCATGCAAAACAACGAGAATTATGCGAACGAAAACAAAAAACAAAGAAGAAAAATAAAGAAACAAGTATTCGTTTTCCCCCTCTCGTTGTTTGCGCGTGTATACGTGTATAGGTTGTGACAGAGAGTTTCAGGGGCCGGCGAATCGCGTAATGTTTTTTCCAACCCCGGAACCGCGCAAGGATTCTTCGCGGACTTCGCGAAAACAAGTCAGCGGTATTGTCGTTCAGACTTACCGTGTGTTCGACGATCCCCGGAGCACGTCGTCCTCTCTGCGTAACACCACTCTCACACATATATTCACTAAGGGAGTCGCGCGGATTTTTGGCAGCGACCATGCATGAAACGGACACCGACACGGGGCCCCCTTTACGGAACTGAGGCAACGTTGACACGGACTGGCTCGTGAACAAAGACCACGCACGATTTCAAATCCGTCGGCGACGATTGGACGACGACGGTCACGTGGCTCGGCCGGCCGCGCGGCGATTGGCCGGGCCGCGAGGACACTTCAAACGGTGTCGCTAATGCACATGGCCGACCAAAGGGACGCTTAACCGACCCGGTATTTTTGCAGGGATCGTAACGCGTTCGCACACGGTTTCCGGTTCGATTACGATTAACCACAGATCGATTATGGGAGGAACGATCGGCAGAAGATGCACCGAGTTCGGTCGTCCGTGCACGATTGACAGAAACCTTCCTGTGTTTTCTCCTAACCTTCCCCACTACCAAAATGGCCGCGTCCGAATTAACCGCGAGAAAATTTCAAGATAACCGTTCCCGTGAATTTGCTTTATCGCGGAAATCCCGTGAAAAAATAGAGTCGATTTTTCTCGATCGATCCCGAAGGGATTTCGATTTAAGTTCAATACCGAGAACGCGGGGTTTATTTCCAGAAAAGGATCATAGGTCTCGGACGAGTCCATTGTCGAATGGAGGGGAGTCGGGCATTCTCGTTTAAGAATGAACCAGCGCGATGATGGCGGGAATACAGACACGCGATTTCGAGAGTTTGGCGCGAGAAAATGTACACAAGACAGTCTCACCTTCCACGTTACGTTTTTCCAAAGGTGATCGGTCGGGAATGCTTTCGGAACGGCGATTTTTCGCGGTAATTTGCACGAAACCGTGAGACTTTCTGACACCACCGAGGTCAATAGACGTGTTCCAGTGGCTACTTCCTCTTACTTTCTTTTTTTTTTCTTTTTCCGAATTATGTATTTGAAGAACTTTGAATAAAAATATGTATAGTTGCCGTTGGGTATATTCCTGCGGTCGTATATCATAAAATATATATGTATATATATATACGATTTAAAAAATAAACAATTACATGTTCAACGTTGATATTATAATAAATCTCGCGATTTGGCATGGCACTTGAATCTGGTTTGCCCGTTTGACGTCAGTAATTGGAACCTTTTTTTTTTACTATTAAACATTGCCCACCGCTGATATTAATTTCATGTATATCTCGATTCCTCTTAGGAATACATCTTTATTCAGAAATTCGTCGTGATCGTGAAGGAGAATTTTCGTATTGTTCATGGGCGAGAATCCAATCGCAGGAATTCCGATCTGTGAAACAAATAAAGAAATAATATGTTATTTATGTATTTTGTGAAGCACATTCGGTATAACGACTTTTCTTCTGTAACACTGGTCGCTTGTGTCCAGCTACTTTTGTGCTTTTAAGACTATGCAAACAAGTAACGTCGAAAAATATTATAAGAGTTTATAATTTTGATATTTATTAGAAATAAATATGGATAACCGTTGAGTTAACCCAACCATTGCAGACGGATCTTTTAGATACGGAATCATTTTTTAATCAGAGAGTTGATTCAAAGTCAATAGTGTTACAGAAGAATTTACCGAAATACCAATGCAATAAGCTAAAATAATGTTTGATAAACATTTTGACCGTACCTGTCGCAAATAGCGACTGTCAGTTCCACCCGTGAAGATTCCTGGGAACAAAGTGAGGCCCATATCGTCAGAAGCCTTTTTGAAAGCTAGCCAATAAGGATTGCTATCGTCCAGCTTTGTATTTTCGATTTTAGGATTCTTTTGCTCAAATGAATATGTAACACCTTCACCAGCTTCCGAGCACCATCCTTGAATCATGGCTTCGAATTCTTTGTGATTCACAGAAGGATCCAAGCGGATATCGAAAATCGCTGTTAATGAGGTTGGCACCACATTCGTTTGCACTCCACCCTGAAACAAAATTACTTGCAAACGTAAGCGACATACTCGTAATGTTTACATTGTTCGCTTCGCGACACAAATGATACACCCAATGATAATCGAGATAAATACCCCAGACATAGAATCTTGTACACATATTTCATATATAGGATGATGTCACACGCATGATAGCTATATAGATACAGTTAACTGTCCGCGTACATAAATGAAATTCAAAGTTTTTTTCTCTCGAAAACGAAGCCTCCAATGAAAAAATGTTATTTCACATTTTCAAGTCATTTTTCAGTATAGCGTTATTAGATCCACTCCATCTTTCTCGAAACGCCCTGTGGATCGAGAGACATAGTTGTACGCATAAAGCTATTGATATACTTACTGTAGAGGAGTCCCGATCGTACAGACATACAAAAAGAAAAACAATAATTTCGAGATGATGCGATATGATACTTCGACAAACTTTACCGCAACAATTACCTTCAGTTGCGTCAAATTAATAGATGTAACATCACCGAGCTGAACTTTGGGATCTTCCAGCTTGGCTTTCTCTTTACTCCTGAGGTTCATAAAACGATCGATGATCAATTTGACCTTCTCGCCTGCAGTATTGTCCAGCAAAAGAGACCCGTGACCCGGGGTTCCATTGCATTCTACGGCAATGTGCCATATGGACCTCTCGCCATAGAACAAATAGAACAGTTCTTTGGGAGACGCTATACCCTCGTCCAAAGCGAAACCAACGTTTAAGGCCTTGAATTCTTTCATGTGAACGAAGTCCTTCATCCCAAGAATTCCGCCGATCTCCTCGTCAGGTACAAAGGATATGTGGAGTGTACGTTGGAGTCGTCGACCGTTTTGTTTTAAACGACGCACAGCTTCTAAGTATTGTATACCGACGCACTTCATATCCTGGCTGCCGCGAGCGTAAATGTTGCCTTTGTCGTCCATGTGGGCGCTGAACGGCGGGTACGTCCATTTCTCCTGAAAATGTTGATTCATTAGAGACATACTCTGTGCTATGAGGTGGGTAGAGTTAGATAGACTTAGATTGACCTAGGTCAACTTAAGATGAATAGAGATTGATTTAGATTGACCTAGATAGACTTAGGTCATCTTTTAAAACTTTTTAAAGTCATGATTTTTAACATTTTAAAGTTTTCTGTTTTTTGAAATCAATATATTATTTACCTCGAAAACTGGCACCACATCCATGTGGCTATTCAATAAAATCGATGGCTTTGATGGATCGGTGCCTACCCATGTGATAATCACAACCGGTTTATTAGGGTGGACATTGTAGACCTTAACAGGCAGGTCCAAGGTCTTGGCTTGGTTTTGCAAAAATTTGATGCAATCATCTGCAAAATAAATCAAAGACACTCCATAGAAAACAATTAGATCACATGGACTAGAATAGATAAGCGATACAAAGGCCTTAACAGATCTTAAGATGTAGGACATATTGGTCCAGTGCAAAGATGTTTTATCTTATCACCATAGACTATTGTGAAACAGATAAGTACAACTAATAATTTTAAGCTGTACCTCCAGTTTGGTTATTTGTAATTATGATTTACAAAAATACAATTGTAGCATAACTACAGTATAATAGCACAGCTGTGTTAAAAGTGAAACTGTACTAAAAATTTAACTCTACTACAAAAGTACAATTGTACTACAAATTACAATTGAACTATGAAAATACAATTGCAGTACAACAGTGTCGCACTGGTACAATGGTCCTAAAACAAGGATCTACTAAAAATTCAACTATGCTACGCAAATGTAACTCTACTATAAAAATGCAATGGTACTACAAATTACAATTGAACTATGAAAATACAAATGCAGTTCAATAGCATCGCACCGGTACTCCAATCCTAAGGCATGGCTTTACTAAAAATTTAATCATGCTACACAAATGTAACTCTACTAAAAAAATACAATTATACTACAAATTAAAATTGAACTATGAAAATACAAATGCAGTTCAACAGCATCGGTACAACAGTCTTAAGGCACAGCTCTACTAAAAATATAACTGTTTCAAAGGTGTAATTCCAACAGCACACCTGTACAAGCATAACTGCCCTTCAAATACAATATCAAACCACAAATCCAATTACTCGACAACAGTAGAACGCGATCAACATAACTAGAAGGAAACCTCAAGAAACCGCGTCGGCGAGCGTCCGGACAGCAACGGTGACCCACTGTACCTACAATTTAGGTCACCCACGAGTCGCCCGGGGTTCCCATAATCAAACCATCAGAATCTCCGAATTCGCGAACATTCTAGTCGCCTGTAACCCAAAATCGAACCCGGCAGGCTCGTCGTCACGACACTCTGAATCCGAGGCAAGAAGAAAAAACCGTAGGAAAACAAAAATAGAAATAAAATTTGCACGCAGGGTGGGGCATGGCAATGGCTGGATAGCGTCGAAGACGCTGCAAATATTCTCGATGCCCACAGGCCCGACTCCAAGACGATAGAACGAGGCTTCGATTAGCCTGATTCCTCGACCAAACGAGCAAACAGAATCAGATTTAATCGGAAGCCGGTAGTTTTCTTAACGAGGAAACGACGGAACGACCCCGTTTTCGGGGTACGCGCGTGCACACGGTGCGCGTGTTTCCAGAGGCGAACGAATTTGTCAGCCGGGTTCAGGATATCATGGAAATCGTAGGACGGAGTTTTTTTTTTTTTTCGTTCAACGGGAGAATTATGGTTGCTCACCGTAGTCGATGTCCGGCTGGACCGATGCTATGCGAAGGTAATCGCGGAAATTTTCTACAGCTGTTGCGTTCAGCTGAGCTTGAGACAACGGAGACATTGCGTGACGATAACGTTGGACGCCGCTAGCTCGACTGACACAGCAGACGCCCGGCGACCAACCTGCCTCCGCCAATTGCCGGCGATTATCGCGGGTCACGTGGCACACGACGGATCAATCGAACCGCCGCGAACGAAAGCGCGCCCTCCGTTCAAATTGAAACGCCGTGACGTACGGTGCTGCAATCTTCGAGCTGCACCTCGATACGTTCCACAGTGGATTGTGGAAATCCGTTTATTATTTTTTAAAATTACAGTTTCTTTAGGACCACTGGTATTCATTCCGGCTATATGAATTTTCCTAGATCGCCTAGGTATTTTTCCTAGATACGTAAAATAAAAACTGGTTTAGGTAGAAAACTGATAATATACATGGATATATTGTACATATAAATACAAAAGATTAATTACATTTTTTGGAGGAAATGTTACTGCATAACTAAGGAGAACTGCTTTATATGTATTTATATCTACATCTTTTAAATACAGTTAACAGTTCCCCCTTAATGTTAATTACTGCGCTAAAAATGACAAAATAATAGCTGGAAAACGAACCTAGTTTTCAGGATAAAATATGTGGTCATTCTAACCCATCACTGTCATACGTGTATCGCTTAAGCATCACCCTGATAACGATCCGGTAGTCTATTTTAATGTACACAATGTACACAGACGTTGTTTGCTTCGCGTCTCGACGTAATCGAAATTCTGTTTGGTCAGATAACGATGCTGGCTATTTCACAAAAACAAAGTTATATCTCCTCTGGTTTTAATTTATACGAAACGAAAGAAACAATGTAAAACCACGATTACCTCTTTGACCTATGGTTCCCTCGTTAATCGAACATAAACATAAAATGTATTTGATTCGCCAGCGACAACGGAGATCGAGCTTAAAATTCGCAGTAGAAGTTAAGCGATGAACGTTAATTGGTTAATAGGTACACTGTCGTACCGACCTACAGAGCTAATTCTCATGGAGGTCGCATGGAGGCCATTGGCGGGCATATTGAAATTAACGGGAGGCCCTGATTCAAATAAACGGCTCGAATAAATGCATATTTCTCTCATAGACTGTTAAATCTCGTTAAAAAAAAAAATAAAGAAACAAGTTCCAATCTTTCAAATTTAATAACGGCCTCTTAAATAGTTCCTGCGCCATAATTGCGTAATAAGATAATATCAGTTTGCTCGAAGATCTATGAGAAAATAAGCCGGAGCTAATAGTATGATGATGCAATCTATTGTGCGAAGAGCAGGAACAGCGAACGTTCGAAAGCGTTTAAATTAGCGGATCGTACGAACTAATATAAAAAACGTAAAAAAAATGTCAGACAACGCATTCACTGCCGTCACGATTATTCTGACAAACTGTCGAATTCACAATTTTAATTAATTAAGTCTAGAACAGAATGTTTCTGGAATTGTCATACATGGTATTATTTTGATGAACATAGACCGGCTAGTGAATGCATCGGAATGGGTACAGAGTAAGATCAGACACCAGTAAGAGAATCGCAATATGGAACTTAATTCGTAAAATGTATTCCGATTTATTAAATTTTCATGTATGCCTAAATATGAGCTCTTTACACGTTACGCGATAATATATATACATATAGTATAATACACATACCGTACCGGACCACGTATACACACATTATATTATATATGTATATATTATCAATATATAGGAGAGTTTGATATCGAAGAACTTGTGTGTATGTATATTCGTCTATGTGTCTCTGCGTGTGTGTTTGTGTGTATATATATGTTTGCTGCATGTCTCAGTGTATGTGTGCGTACGTATGTCTCTGTGTGTGTATTTCTCACATACATTAATCGGTAGTACGAATTAAATTATCATACAATATGTAGGATAATGCAACGTGGCTATAACTAGGCACATACATGTTAACAGTGAATTGCAAATAAAAAAAATTGTGTTCTCGATTTCTTCCGATACTATTATAAAGACGAGTCTTCCATCTTATATATATTTATATATATAATTATATACCCAAATATAATTATATACATATATGTATATATATATATATATTTATATGTGTGTATATATGTTTATATATATATATTTATATGTATATATATATATATATATGTGTGTGTGTGTATGTATGTACATACAATAATATATCATCATGATAATCATCATCACTATGATTTGTTTTCTTTATTTACAACATTGAAACTATTGTACTAACGAGCGGTTTCTTTAACTTCTTCCGGTTCGGTTCCGTGGTTTTCCACCTAGAGATTGTAGTACTTAGCTTTTTTCCCATGGATTTTTAGCCGTTTACTCTCGCACTTTTATAATCATTATAATATAACAGAACGCATTTGTCGTCGCTTATTATCAGAATGTCATTATACAGATACGGTAGAATTGTACAACGAATAATTAATTGCAAGCTGAATGCACGAATGCGTGTGTATCTTGTCCTGTCTCCTATTTCTGTTTGTCTTTCTCTCTGTGTGTGTGTGTGTATGAATATATTTTCTCTCTCCCTCTCTCTCATTCTTATTTCGTTCTTTCGCTCTCACTCTACAATGTATGATTACATATCTCTGTGTGTGTACGCGTGTATCTGTATCATGTAGCAGCAAAAAGCAATCGCATTACCGTCCCTACATTTTCCATTTCCTTTATCCACATCCAAAAGAAACGTTTGTTCTTCTCCGATCCCCTCGAGAATGATCTCGGAGAGGAGCCACTGTGTCCAGACTTAAATTTATCTTACAAAAATATTTACAATGTTTTTTTTTCACAGGTCGACGCTCGTTGCACGACGGGACGAGCAGAACCTGTACACCGTTACCGAATGAACACGTCCACGCCGCGCGAACGGGCTCCTCGCAGAGTAACTTACACTAGTATACACGGTTTATTACAAAATATCCGCTAAACTACCGGATGGCGTGCACAAAACCTCCATTCCGAATGCAAGACGCAACCTCGAAGTTAGGTTAACTACCGGCGGAGCCCCTAAACGGCTAAAATTCGCGCGGGGAAACGATAAAACTGGCCGGCCAGACTGTGCAATCTCTTGAACTCTGCACGCTCCTCTGACATTGCTGTAATAAATATTGTTGTTTCGCAATTTGATCAGGCTCGATTTGCGGTTTATGCTCTGATAAAAATCGTAAAGCTGTTTGTTGTTTACACAATTTCGTTCTTCATATAATTTTCCACACTTCAACGAGACTAATTGTATGTTACGTTAAAATATAAACTGTATCGTGATTTATGTTGCAACTTTATTTCATGGCTATAATTTCAGATACGTTTCGATAAAAGCAAATATTTGGAATGTGGAATGGTAAAACCTTTAGGAGAATTAAAAAGTTGCCTTACATCTGTAAGAGACAAAAATAAACGTTTAAACGGTATGTATCACCTTTTTATGCGATCGAAACAGCCGATTTAAAACGGAATAGTGAATTCTCGGCCGAGGAACGTGTAGCAAAAATACTGTTCTCTCTTTCATCATCGTCGTCGACAAAATTGCGTGTCGCGTTCGGGTACGATTTTACGCGCGCCACCCGGTACATATAAACGAACGCTGAATACCAAAAATCTCCGTTGTGTCGCCAGTGTCTCGTTTCCACGAGCATCGGGGTTCAAGTCTGTGTTTTAAAGCCGAAAATGAAATGCAAAACTTTCCAGAACCGTGGTAATGCAAGCTTCGAACGGTTAATAAAATTTTTATACGTCGTGCGTACAGAATGCAAAATTTCTATGTACACTGTTGCCTCTTTCCTCGCACCTTCCTCTTAAATCACAGATCACTAAACTTTTCGTGCATCCAACACTCAAAAGTTCCAGAATTATATATATATGTATGTACGTATGTATATATATATAATTAGATAAAACGGAGGAGAGAAGGAAACAGTTTTACCGACCTGTACAGGTTCTTACGTTAAATCGCATCCTTGAAATTCGCGGGACACAGTACGGAATACTAATAAAGAAGTCAATTTTGTCCCTCGACAATTGACACGATTACTCGCGCGATGAATTGTCCTCGAGTTTCTTACAATGATTTACGAGTTTGAACTTTATGTCTATCGCGACATCTCGACAGAATGTTCCCCATGGCGCGTACTTCAGATAATAACGTTAGGCTATGTTTTCCTAATCGTAGAACAAAATTCCATCGAGACAGTCGACGAAGCAGCTAACGTTTATCGTCGAAAACGAGCGACTCACGTCACAACGGACGGATTACAATTAATCAATGAATGCAGTTCGAGATATATATATATACATATACATATATATAGATATATATATATACATATATATATATATATATACACGCGAGGAGAATTCCGAATACGAAACTTTGTACACTAATCGTTTTAAATTACACCGCTGTGTATGCGCGCGCGCACGCATTCTCCACCGAGACACGTTTTACATTCTCTTCGTTAAAACTCCGTGATCACCGGATCCGAATAAAAAATATGAAAAAAAAGAACAGAAAGAAACCGGAGAAGAGAATGCGATCGGAAATGAAACAAAAAAAGAAATAAAAATAGCAAGAATCATATGAAGAGAAAAAAAAATAAAGAAAGAAAACGAATTTACAAATACTTCTCACCCTACGGAACGCACAATAAATACTTAGAGAATAATTTTTGCGAAACGAATAGAAAATAAAAAGAAGAAGAAGAATAAGAATAAGCAAGAGAAGAAGAAAAACAGCTATTACTCTCTCGTACTAGCATAACCGCATCCTAAGTAAACCCCTTAAACAGTTTTGTACTTGCGAATGAATGTTCAGTTTCAGGACTCGCGCGGATCGTCGAACGGGATATAATCACCGACAAAGAAATACTTTACGAGATACATCGAAATTTATAATTGTTACCTCGTTATTATGGTTTCAGACGTTCTTTGTCGGTCGCTAGCTATCGATGAACAGAAGAAGAAGCTAGGGGGTATGGAAAGACGAGACAATCGAGCCTTCGAATGTTTCTAGATTTGTCGAGGTCGTAGAGAGCCTCGACCGAGAAAAACAGAGACGAACAGAGAGGGAGAGAGAAAGAGAGAAGAAACGGAAGAGAGACACAGAGAAGGAGAAGAAACGAAAGTAGAGCTGTACAATTTTTAGCTTCGCCTAACTCCGGGCCCTCAGTACGGATCGAGTACAATGTTTAAATTAGCGAGCCCTTTTGCTCTCCTCGGTTTCTCGCGTCCTAAATCCCTGCGCGCACAGTGACCGATTTTCCTTAATCATTTACTATCCCGAGACGGTCGTCCGTTTCGATGACGCTTTCGTTTCCGTTCACGACGGCCGTGAATAACAATGAGAAAAACAGCGAAACGACAAGTCTCCTCGAGACGGCGACCCCATCGGTCCGAGCAACTAAGATTAAATACATTACTCTTAATATCGTTACATTATGCGTGTATATTTACAGGTAGATTCGAATAACGCTCCTGTGCATGTTTTTTCCTTCTTTCTGTGTGTATGTTTAAGTGTTTCTCTCGGGCTTTTATATATATATACATACACATATATTTATTTATATGCATATATGTTATTTATATATATATATATATAACGGTTCAGCATCCGAGACGACGAATGATCGCTCATCGTCCAAGATCACCGGTCCCAACTTCCTTTATAGTTCCATTGAAAAATTGAACTAAAGCTATGTATAAATGTTTTCGCAAGATTTCCGCCGCGAAGAGAAAGTGGTCTTCGCGCGCACGCGCGCACTTTTGGCCGTTTTATATATTTCTATGTATGTATGTATGTATATATATATATACATATATATTCACTTAGAATGTCGAGAGAGACTGGCGAATCTCGGGACGACCAGTTTTGTGTTGAAATGCAAATGCTGGCGCGACCCCGTCTAGAATTCGGTCTTCGCGGAAATACTTACAACTATCACTTGTGTTAGGCCACATGAATCCCAATTTTAATCTCTCGCGCGTCCACCGTCCACGACCGGACCATTCTTAGCACCTGGGTGAATCGTCTAATTACACGTTGAGTCGCTAATTCGTTTAATTTGCACACCGCCCGCCCTTGCGAAGGGACAGGGGAGAATATACGAGAAATTGTCGTCTAAGGGTTGTTTGGGTCGGAGCTGTAAAAACGACTGGTTGCCGTTCGGGTCATGGAAACGGTCCCGAGGTACCTTTCTTCCAATTGTTGTCGTTCTTCTTCGATTATATTAAATATGAAATTACGTTAGACGGTAGTTTTCGCTTGGCTCGCTCTAATCAGCTTATCACCGAGAGACATTGGTTACGGAACCAAATCACTACGGTTCTGGCCAATCATTATCTAGCAAAGAGAGGTCACGGTCATATCGAGTCTTTTGGTAAAAATTTTTAACGACGAATCTAGAGGAAAAATAAGTCGACCCGTGGTTTGCACTTAACGCTCGTTATTCGCGAAGATATTTTATATTTAATTATTGCAATGTCCACGAATGACTGTGACCTTTCCCAATTAGCAAAGGATCCTCGGGACCACTTCGGGACTCCGGCTGGTACCGTAACAGGTTTCAAGCCCTAACGAGAACGTCCCTGCTAGCAACGCTATGTTATGCGCGTTAAGACCTGGGTGCCGGATGATTGTAGAACGGCTTCTGAGACTGTCCGGCGGCCGGGTACATCTGGTTTCCTGGCGGAGGCGTACCCGACGAGAATTTCGATATGGCGACAGCAGTGGTCGTCGGCGGAATAAACTGAGGCGGGTACGGGTTCGATCCCGGCGGCGCCTGCGACGCCTGAGGCACCAGGAACTGTTGTTGAGGCTGCTGCTTGTTGCTGGACGCTTGTGCATTCGCGTACACTGGTTGCGGCGCGGTCTGCGGGACCGTGAAGGTGGGATACTGAACCGGGCAAGGTTTTGCTTGGAACTGGGGATAATGGATCGACGCGGAACCGGGAGGAGGGATGTAAGGTTGCGGAGGAAGCTGAGGAGCCGGGTAGCCTGGCGGGGCTGTCGACACCGTCGGATGAGGAGGTGAGGATTTCCGCGCCTTTAGTATCGCCTCTGCTGTCAGACCTGCGAAATTAATTAGGATTAGCAAGACTTCGTCTAATTGTTTAACGCTAAAACTTATTGGCACGTGCTGCTAATCGCTCTTCGACGAATGTAATGACCGGTAGGGTGAGCATTGGAATTCTTAGACAGCCTGACGTATCCGTATTTAACCCCTTAAGCCACAATGTAGGTTCCAACAGCTTGGGACCAAATGTAAATAAGGTCGCCCAGTATTCAAGCCATTATATGGTTCGCAAATTTGACCACCAACGAGCCACGTGTCTTACACGTGGTCGTAGCTTAAGGGATTAAGTCTAAACGAGACTGACTTTCCTTTAATCGATTTAACACTGTATTTACCATGCTTGCGAGCTCTTTCCTCTTCGTCGTCGCTCAAGAACAGCCCAAATTCTCGTTTCAATCGCTCGGTGAGGTTCTCCCGCTGGCGTTCGACTAGAGTTGGAGCGGCTGACCAACCGATGGTGCCTTCCTCACCCCCTGAACAAGCGAAACAGCGTTATCAACGGTGCCAAGTTTTGGTTTACACGGTGGCCGAACCTTTGTACTAACCGTTACCTTTCTTCTCCTCCGTCTCAGCGTTGTTGAAGAGTGGTAACGCGGTGAGGCCTGGCAGATCGAGGGAGAGGGAGGGAATTTTGGACGCCTCCTCGTCGGAACTAAGGGACGAGGTACCACTACTTGCGCTATCTGATCTACCTCTCGCACTTCCTTTCTCCGTAGAGGTTGCGTCGTTGGAGGATGGCTCAGGATCCGGCGGTGTACCGGACGATTGTTGCTTGCGTTTACGGTACTCTGATATGGACAACTGAAACCACGAAACCCGCAAGTTACAACGCTACCCTTGAAAATCGCCTAAACACCAAAATTACACTGCCATGCAAGATTAAAGAGAATCGCTAAATGTTCAATCGAACATTGACCATTTTCAAAAGGTTGCCACTTCGCGAAGAAACGTCGCGAAGCATTCGTTCCAGCCTCATTTTAAAGCTTGAATATTCTACTTTCGAAAGCCTTCTCTCTATTTGCTCGATGAACCTTTTGGCAGTAGGTGCCCAGTGAAAAATTGAGCATACTTTTTATTTTCAATGTCTTGTAAATTCAAGTGTTTCCGTAACAGATACATTTTGTGTTAATGAATGGGAACGATGTAGATTCAATGATTGGAGTTTGAGCTTTCGAATGAGTCCTTGACCATCGCTGTACGATTTTGTATGGCTGAATTATTGAATATTGAATGAAAAGAAAATAGTTATAGTATAGTATAGTATAGTTAGGTCGTACACCATGTCTGTGTTTATTTACTCAGTGCGTTCTATTGCGTATCGAGCAGCGTAGTATAGTATAGTATAGTTTTTTATTTACATATGAAGTTGCTGCAAGCTTCGTTGGTCGTTAACTTTGACATCAAGTCTTTCTCTTCCAGTGTCACCGGCGCTCTTTTCATTCAATGTTGAATAACTGGGCTTCAAAAAATCGTAGAACGACCACCAAGGTCTCATTTCAAAGCTTAGACTCAACTCTTCGAATCTACGTAGGTCCCATTGATTAAAAAAATTTCTTATCGTTCGTACGATCATTTGAATTCGCAAAATATTGAAAAGAAAACGTATTATCAAATTCGTGCGTTATATAGCGTTACAAATTTCGTCGAGAAAAAATGAACAACAGGTTTTGACGGTAGAAGCCTCAAGCTTTAATATGAGACCAGAACAAACGTTCCACGACGTTTCTTCGCGATGTTAGAACTCTTCGAAGATGATCAATGTTCGAATGAGAATTTAGCGACTATTTTTAATTTTGCACGCGACGCTCTAGGGTATTTGACTGTATATCTTGGTTTGTCCTATTTCGCGCGAGAAGTGCTCTCACACGTATACCAGAAAGTATCATAAACGTTTACGCTGTTTCCGGCAATTATTCCTCGCTACAATGTCATAATTAGTTGTCCCTTTACCAGCCAAGAAAGGTACGGTAGGTAGATACAAATGCTACGCGGCGCCATCGTCATTTTTCATTGGTTTCCGATAATCTGAGGAAAAAATGTTGCAAACAAAAGTTAAACGGCATTCAGACATCTGCATACTTGAATATATAAAATTTTGAGAAACAAATGTTTTTCAACAAAAGCTCAAGTGTCGCTTCGATCTGATTTACTGTTTCTTTTAGAAAAATATTGTTATCAATGTTTTATTGCAGAATATCGAAGCTGACTGTTAAAACGAATCCAACGATCCACGGATATTATGATCGTCAACCTATATGTGAACGCTAGAGAATAGTTTCTACCAATTGTTAGGGTCAAGTATACCCAACTGTGCACCAGTGTAATTTTGGCTATCAGTGTAGTAGAAATTTATGGCTCATCATGCTAACCTTCCGCTTGACAGGCGGGATCGCATCGGGCTTAAATGCAGGCGCAGGCATACTGTTCGGAACGACAGTTCTGGGGTCCTTCAGTCGCTTCACTTCTTTAACGGGTACGACGACCTCTTCCTCTTTGACCGGAGGATCTTCGACAGGAGGCTCGGGAGTAGCTTTAGGAGCATCCGGCACGTCCACGCTCTGTTCGGAGGTTTCAGACTTTGGCTCGGTGAAGGTGGTGCTGTTCTCGTCGACCGTTTCCTCTTTCGCCTCTTCGGGAGCCAGATCGTCCAACTTGGCCTCCAGCAATTCCCTCAACGCTGTCGACAACATAGATTTTTGCTCGCCGTTCTTGGACCCGTCCGAGGACTCTATATCGATGGTGGACTCGATAATGGCTGCTTCGAAGTTCAACTGGCTCTTCGAGGCGCTGGCCTCCGCCTTCTTGCGTATCCTCTCGCTCAACGGTGGAATGGAATGGAATATTTTAGGCGGCTCCGCGATCGACTCCGTGTCCATGTTCGAGGACGTCGACTCGAAGATGGACTCTTCCGACGAGGCCACGAAAATGGACGGCTGATCGGCCTTCTGAGATTCTTCGGTCTGCTCCAGTTCCTTCGTGTCATGGTCTACGACGTCCTCCTGCTCCGGCTTGCTCTCGAACTCCTTGAACAATCTCTCCTCGCGGCCTATGTTGAACGACTTGAACGATGTCTCGTATTTGTCGTCGTCGAGATCCTTGTCCTCAGACTCAGAGTCCTCTTTCGAGCTCTCCATCAGACCCTCGATGCCGTCCATGCTCTTGTCCTTCTCCGAGCTGGTGTCCACTTTCTCCTTGTAATCGTTCCCGTCGTCCCCCGTGATCTTCTTCATCTGCGCCTCGACGTCGAACTCGTCGATCGACATGTTGTCGTCGGACTTGACGCTGTCCTGCTTCCCGTCGTCCTCACATTTGTCATGCTCGATCTCCGTTATAGTCCCACCAAATTCTAACCTCATCTCGTCCACGCGCTGCTTCAAGATGGCGTCCGACTCCATGGTGTCGATCGGCGAGCTCAGATCCTCCATTTCCGTGTCGCCTTCTTCGTTCTGGTCCACGATCTCTACCGTCCCCTTCTCCAGATGTACGATCTCCTCTTTGATTATGTGCTCTTTCTTGATCCTTTCCCTCTGGTAATCCAACTCGTTCTTGATCAGTCGGAACTCGTCCTTGATCGGCTTCGTATCCAGGTGTTCCGCGGACTCGCAGTCCATGTCCTCTTCCTTCGGCTCGATCTTCAACTCGATGCTCTTCTCTTTGACCAAACCGTCCATCGGACCGATCTCGAGATTCTCCTCGTCTTTTATGCTTTTCGTGTGAAAATTTTGACCTGGTATCTCGATGCACAGTTTCTGACGGAGCTTGTCTTCCGAAGACTCTTCCTGCTTTATCGATTCCGCGGACTCGGGGTGTCTGTCGTCCACTGGCTCCGTCAAGGGCGACTGGAGATGTTCGATGTAATCGTCCTGAAAGAGAGAATTAGTATTACAGTAATTATATTTTAATAGTTTGGATATCTAAGTAGATAGTTGCGCATACCTCTGTCGGGCACAGTGATCTAACATTAGGAACGGCTTCAGGATGCAGCATGGTCGGCGTGGTAGGCGGCGTGTAATTATCAGAGGACAAACTCTCCCTAGCTATTCTTCTCTTCTTCGGCGGAGCGACTAGCTCGCTGGCTGGTGGACTTTCCGGTCGGCTGTTAGGCGAATCGCACTCCTCCGAGATAGCTTGCCTGAGCCACCTCTTCTTGGCAGATCCAGAGGAAACAGGACAACCGGTGTTCCCGGCAGCAGTTTGCTTGCGTTGAGGCGGCGAATCACAGATACCAGACACCGAATTGGCGGCTTGGACGAGGGTGGCCAAGCTCTTGGCCGCGTAGCTCTGGCTGAGGAACTCCGCGGACGAGTCCGCGGGCAGGGAGAAATCCGAGGACCTGCATAGAGGGTTGATGGAATTGGCAAGCGGCGCTGTAGGTAGAGCAGGCAGTGGCGAGACTTGCGGCACGTTGGCCTGGGGTGGGTCAGGCGATTCCTTGAGCCACTCGTTCATCAGAACCTTTTTGGTTTTCGGGAACTTGAAGCCGGGAGCAAGCGGACCGACCGCGGCCGCCACTAGCAGACACGCCGACGACAACGGGGTGGGAGGAGTCGAGCTCTGAGAGCTGCTGCTTGCTCCGCTGTCGCACGTCGGACTTTTAACCGGCGTTGGTTGCTGAAGGGGCGGAGAACTGGGACCGGGTGCGTTGGAATTCGCTAAAGCCAACAGCAGACCAGCAGCCGTTGGTATTCCTTGATGGGCGGACGCGGTGGTCGCGTTGTCGTTCGCGTTTTTAGCCGGTGTGTGCAAGTGAGAGAAGTAAGGCGCGTCACGGCTCTGAGAATGATTCTGAGTGGACAATGGCGGCGACTGCATCGAGGTGCTTTCCTCTCCCGACGACAGATCAGAGTCGGCAGAGTTTAGCCTAGACCGCCGGCTACCGCTCTGCGATTGGGACGAGGTCCTGGTTCTACCTTTCCTCTTTTTCCGCCTGAGAGGCCTGTCGGAGGAACTCTGCTGCTTCTGCTTCGGTGGTAACGTGATCGTTTGATTGTCCTCGTTGTCGCTGTGCGTGCTACCGGATTCTTTCCTCTGCGCGTTCCTCGCTTGCACCTCTTGCTTCCTCTGTTCCGCTTTCTCGAGCCTCTCGAAAGCCTTCATGATCGCCTCCATTTTGCGTTCTTCCCTCGTCATCTTCTTCTTGTCTTTCTTCGTTTCCGGTGCTGTTACTGGGGTCAGGTTCGGGGATGTTTGCGGTTGTTGGATCGGAGGAGCCGGAGGCTCTTCCTTGGGCGTTTGTCGGGTCACCGTCGCCACCGTGGTGGTAATTGTTCTTCTAGCTGGCGCTGGCGAGACCGACGACGCTGTCGTCGTCACCGGGGGAGGTGTCGGTTGTACGACGCTTGTGCTGGGCGCCGCCGTCGACGAGTCGCTGTCCTCGCAGACCGTGTTCCGTCTGCCCCTCCGTCTTCTTTCGCGACCACTGAAGACGTTGCAAGTCAGATTACAAATGTAAAAGACCATTCAACCGATACCATGCACGCAACTCCACATCGCACGTCGGTGTGCCATTAGAAAATTACAGAGAAATCAAATCATTTAGATATTATTTAAACAAATTACTTATAACCAACTAAACCTACGCAATTTAGACAAATCTAATTCTTTCATTCCTTAACTTTGTTATAAAATTAAATATTGTTTAGCAAACATTGTTTAGCTTGGATCTAATTGATTTATAAGTAATTTTTCATTGAACAGAATTGTGACGCTAAAAATGTGATAACTCACTCGGCATTTTCGACTAGCGCTCCATTGCTACCTCTTCTGGTCAGCTGGTTCACCGAGGCGATTTGACACTCCCTCGGGTTGTTGCACGCGCACACGATCGGTACTATAGGGCCGTTCGGGTTGGGCGACAGCAGTAGGTCATGCTGCTCGTGCCTGATCGTGATCTCGGCGTTCTTCTCGATCGCGGTGGTGGTCACGATATACAAATGCAACGTTCCTTTCTCTATACAGTGCTTCACTTCCGCGTTCGGCTTACAACTACGCCGCACGAACCGGGCGTCGTTCCCGTACGTTCTCGTGTCCACGCACACCTCCGTACCGTCGCGCGGCAACCGGTAAAAGAACACGAAGGGGCCCGGCCTTTGTGTATGCTGTCTACCTTGGGGATGCGATGGCCGGTGCTGCGTACTCAACATGTACTTGCCCCTCAGTTCCACCACCGGCGTGTTGGGCGGTAGGTACATCGTTGCCACCAAAAACTAAGCAACAGATAAGACAATAAATATTCGATATCCATTTATAGCAACATTTGGTAAATATAGTTTTAACACCTTCGCTGTAGCTGATTGTAATTCGACGCTGTAATTTTATACATTCTGCTGTGTAAATTTCATCACAAATCACAATTTAATTGGTCTTAGTCAAACATTTTAACAAGGAAGATAAGCTGCGATATAGACACTGGCAGCGAACGTGTTAAATATACCCCGAGAACACTCTAGCTACCGGAAGCAGAAAAATCATTATTCAGTTAATTCCAAACCAAGTAAATTGATTTTCAATGCCACTAATTTTATGACAATCGACTTCAGCAAATTAATAACATCGGTCGCCTGTTTAGTTTCTAACAATATAAAGTTCTTTGAGAAGGTTGCCGGTAGATAGAGCGTCAGCGTAATTTTGCGCAGAATCCAGACGGCAAAGTTCTTTACCCTAACGTTATTACTGTGGACGTTGAGTCGGCACTTCCCGGACGCGATAACGTTCATGTTGCTTTGCCTGAGGTCGCCGTGCGTGCCGTTCACTTTGATGGAGGATATCCTAGCTCTAAGCTCGGGGCTATAGTGATTCGTGACGGCCTCCTCGTACCGCTCGATCCATTGCCTTAACGGCGCGACGTTCGAGCTCCACGAGTCCTGGGTTTCTTCTTCCTTATCTTCGAGGCTCATCCGACGTTTCGGTTTGCGTTTACCCGGTCCCCGTTTCGTCACCTCTTTCTTACGCACGGTGCTCGACTGTCTCGGGTGCGAGTCCCTTCTCTGTCTTTTCGCCACGTTATTATTGTTATTGTTGTTGTTGTTCAGACGTCTTACTTGCGGCGGCGGGTCGGACTTCCGCCTGGGTACCTGCTGCGGCTGCTGTTGCTGCTGTGGCAACGTACGTTTCTTCGGGATCGCGTTCACACCGACGTCGGTGTCCGCCGAGCTCGTCGACGACGTGTCCGACGACGTGTCCGAGTTCAACAACTCCTCGCGCTTTCGCATCTGAAGGGCGCGAGCCCTTTGCCTATCTACGCGCCGCGGACGACAGATCTCGCAAAGGTACTCGTCGGGAATGTTCGAGCGATCTATCCCCATACAATCCACGTGTTGCCACACCCTGGAACAACGTATGTGCATCGTTAAATATCATGAACACCAGGCATTTTCGAGACGGTTTCAAGCCCTGCACCATACACACCTCAAACTTTAACACATTTGATTCGCGACAGCGTAAACAATTATTCGATTATTATTTTAGTTTTTAATTACCACGAATTTTAGAAATAGTTCTTCTCTCGTCTGAGCTACCGTACAACTGCAATCGTAAGATTATGACAGTGTCGATGATTGTAAGAAATCTCCCCTTAAAAAGATTATTCTATTGATAACATCTAGCTGTACAAAGTATCGTTCGACTCTTCGTTTGACGAATGTGTTATTCGGATGATGCACAAGCCTGATCCAGACCTAATCGTAGGATGAGAAGGTACTCACAGACAGCGGTCACAACAGATCATGTATCCATCGTCGTGTTCGAAATCACTGAAAAACATGAGACAGTACCGTTGGTCAATTTGCTCAGTTATCACACCATCGACGGTGATTAATAGACTGCGGATTTTTCTGCAAAATGTTCCTCGTCGGATACGAGAAGCGGGAGCCATTTAGGAGTTTCATTCTTTGTCGAATAATTATAGTATCAATGTTCTTGAATTTTTAAAATACCTCTCCCGTTTTAAGTCCACCTCATCCGCATAAAATCCACAGTCTAGTTAATAATACTTACCATATGCACCTAGTGACGCTGTCTTCGTCGTCCCCTTCACCCTCAGGAGCAGTCTCAGTTTCTTCACCTTCCGGCTCTACCTCTCTGCCAGCTTCGCTGCTGATAGCGCTGGCTGCATCATCCTCCACGTTGCTACCGCTCACAACTGTAAACAACAAAATTATGAACACCTGTTCTACTATGTTCTATTGCAGCTTTTCTTAGCCTTTTTTTAATCTAACGGGTGGTCGTGAGATGCGAGTACCTTGGCCAAACATGTAAGTGTGCTGAGAAGTTGCTGCAGAACTTCCAGCACCGTTGATGGCCTGTTGCTTCGGATGCGGCGGTGGTGTCGGAGGCGACGGTGATCTTGGCGGTGGAGCAACATAGTTGTGATCTTGTAGAACAAACTGGAGACACTGTTAACGAGAAATTCAACATTTTTATCGAATTCTTGGATTCATTTCAGTGACATGTTATTGGGACAGTACAGTACATAGGTTACCTCGTAGGGATGAGGGATTCTTCTGACTGGAGACTTCGGTGCTGGTTCTTGGTGGTCATCTTCTTCAGGTACTCGGGGCTCCGGCTCGATCCTACGCATGCAACAATTTCCGGGTCAATTGGAGAACGATGCTTGTATCTATAACCTAATCTAGAAATCATCACAGTCGCATACAAGCTGTCCATAGCTGGATAGCTTTGGACAGCTGTTCCGATCAGTGGACTTAAAGTTCATCAATAATTATTTTACTATTTCAGATTTTAAAGATCTAGAAATTCAAGAAAATAGATTCCTGGAGATACTAACTTGCTCTCGACTTCCTTCCGGGGTTCCGTGCTGGTGACCGGCAGCAGGGTCTTAATCTGTCCAGACTGCTGCCGGACCTGCTGAGGAAACTGCGAGGTCATGATGAGCTGTTGTTTCTGCTGGATAGCTTGCTGTTGTATCTTGATAGGTTGACTTTTGTGCACCAGCATGTTAGGCGTGACCGGTTGTTGGGGTAGCAGAGTCTTGATGCTCGTCTTTTGCGGGATCACGGTGCTAGGCCCTTGGCCCTTCACCGCGGTCACGTTGGTGTTCAAAGAGGTCTTGATGCCGGTCACTTTCTGCTGGTGATTCCTCTGCGCTGATTTCTGGGGTGGTATGGTCTTGATACAACCCGGTTGTTTCTGGGTGTTCTGCGGACCAATGACGTTCTGCTGTTGCTGGATGATTTTCACCGGCTGCGAGGTCGTGTTCCTGTGCAGAGGCTGTTGAACAGCGTTCTGCGAGGCGTTCGACATCTTCACGGCGTTGACCACCTTCTGAGGGATGCTCTTCAAGTTCCCCTGCTGCAGGACCTGGCCCTGGGCCTTCTGCACGCCCACTCTCATCACCATCTGCTGTTGCTGCTGTACCTTCGAGTTCACCACCTGGGTGCGTTGGTTGTTCGGCATAGCTGCGATCGCAGTAACCTTCTGGTGGACGTTCGCGATATTCTGGCTCCTCTGGACCTGCTGACTCGCCGTGCTCCCTTGTTGTTTACCAGCGACCTGCTGTTGAGGCTGCGAGGCCTGCTGCAGCAGTTGCTGTTGCAACTGAGGCGACGCCGACGCTGCCTGCGAGTGAATCTGCTGCTGCGGAGTCTGCGAGATCACCTGCGACTGTTTGCTCACCGACAGTAAATTCGAATTCTGCTGCATCTTTGAGACATTCGTGACGCTGTTGCTCTTGCACACGTTCGCCAAGGTCTGAACCCTGTTGGAGTTCACCGTGGCCATCGTTTGCGACTTTTGCTGGCCGGTCGATTGTTGCGTGCTCCTCTGGGAGGGCGACTGGACCTGCTGGACTTGCTGCACGTGCTTCTGAACCTGCACCGGCGGCGGCTGCTGCTGACCCTGCACTTGCCCTAGCGTTTGCGCCTTCTGTATACCAGCTACAGAGTTGCTAGATTTCTGTACATTGTTCACCGTGCCTGTCTGCTGCTGCCTCGGGACAGTCAGGTTCTTCTGCGGCTGGCCCTGCAGCTTCTGCAAACCCGCTTGCTGATTCCCTATCTGTTGATGCTGCGTTTTATGATTCGCGTGGCCGGCCAGCATCTGGCCGGACACTTTCTGATTGTTGTATACCTGCTGCTGCGCCATCTTTTGCGTCCCTTGCGTCTTCTGGAGATTCGTGTTGCCGGCCTGCGACTGAGCTCTCTGCACCGTCGTCGCATTGTTCATCGTGTTCACCATGTTCACCGTGAACTGGTTCGTCGAGGCGGGCGTCGACACGGTCTGGCACTTCTGCACCGTCTGTATCCTCGGCAACGAGTTTCTCTGAACGGCGACCGCCTGGTTAGCGTTCACCGTCTTCACCTTCTGCAGGTTCACGGTCTGCGTTTGGCCAACGAGATTCTGCGACTTCACGTGTATCCTCTGGACGTTCGGCACCGACCCGCCGATCGTCTTCACCGCGTTCCCGGCGACCAGTTGCTGCTGCGAGGAAACCTGCTGTTGCGTCGTCTTCTGGTGCACGCCGCCCTGCAGCCCCGTCGCTCCGGTCTGCTGCTGCTGCTGCTGCTGTGCCTGCAATTGCTTGCCACCCTCTATCACCTGACCCCTGCCGTGAAGCTGTTTGCCCTGCACGCTCGAGGCGTATTGCAACGGGTAAACGTGCGCCACCCCGTTACCCGCTGACGACAAGGTCTGCGAGTTCACCGGCACGTGTGTCATGTGGGAGCCGGTGTTCAGCGTCGGATGACCGGTCGATGGGAGCTTCTGCGAGATCACGCGGGTCGTCAGCACCTGGGTGGTGTTCGTCTGGGACCCGGCGATCCTCTGCACTTCTCTGGCCGACTTGGCCACCGGGTAAGTGACGTTCACCGACTTCACCGTGGTGAAGGATATCACGTGGCCCGACGGGATCTCCGACGTCGCCGCCTCCAAACATTGCAGGATCTGGGACTTGCCAGCGTCCTCGACCACCACGCTCGATCCATCCTGGCCGAGCAATGTCGAGGACGACGAGGGCAGCGACGAGGACTGGTGGTTGCTGCCGTTCTTCTTCTCCACAGGTGTCTCGACCGTTCCTAACTGCAAAACGAAGCTCATGGTGGTCTCACCGGCCTGCGGGAAGCTGCTGTCGACGCATTTCGATGACGCGACGGCCACCGCGTCGTTCTTCTTCTCGCTCGCATCGGCACGCTCGGCTGGGGACACCGGGGGAGGTGGGCCAGGCCCTGGGGACAATTGCTCCCCACCCCCACCTGTTCCACCACCCGATAACTTGATCACCGACGGGGTCGACGTTTTGGAGGCCTTTCGATCACGCCAACTGGGAAACTCCAGCGAGTTTGGACCGAACGGCTATCCTCGGCCGGCAGCGTAGCCCTGTACCACGCTCTTCGATTCCGCTATTTGAGGATCCTGAACCATAGGCTGCAACAGAACCGAAAACACACAGCGATTAACAATCTTTCTCCGAGCTATACCTCCTCTCCCTCGTTCGCAATACCAACCGTAAACCTTGTTTTCGGTATAAAGAGATACACACACGCTTAACCTACAATAAGGAAGCTTCGGATAAGCTGTTGCATCTATTCAGGTTATGTTTGCTTTATCTCTATAGCGTCCAGTGACGCTACAGAAGAAATACCGCGCTACGAATGTAAACATAACCTACCCCTCCCCCGCCCTCGCTTGTCCAACGCTTCTATGCGTTCATTTTGACCGTATACTGCGTGACTTCGAAGTACTAATCTGGCAAACAATATTATTATGGTTTTTCTCTTCTTTTCTTTATCTTTTCATCTTTTTGGAATTTCTGCAAGGGATTTTAGCGAACATATTTCGCTATAGGATTTTTGCACAGACATTTGTTGCTATTTAAACTGTATACTTATACATGGGACTTTCCGGTGGTAGCCAATCGGCTACCGCACTGACCCACGAAGCCCTCTTGTTTTCCCTAGTCTCCTAATGTCTATTTGTATATACAGGGTGGTCCACGCAATTGTTTCAAGTCATAACTCCGTTATTATTGCATTTACGGAAAAATGCCAAAGGAGAAAGATAAATGGTTCGAAGAGCACTACATCTGTAGGCCTTTAAATTTTTGTTAGATGCAACAGTGCATGTGCAATTAACAATTGCATGACTTTTTCAAATAAAAATTATCAAAATTATATGAACTATATATTTTGCAAGAAAATATCATGCATAAAGATTCTTCGCGAAATTGCTATCCATAAGAGTTTCAAAATCGCCGAAATTGGGGTAGATTGGTCGTGCTTATTAAGCTAGACCCTTTTGCTGCTGCTGCAAGGTTGCAGCCACCCGGTACATGGCAGCAGATTTTCGCGGAGCCATAAGAAACGAAGTGAAAGGTCATTATAGGATTCAATGGGGCAGAATGAGCGAGTTGACTCGTCACCTTCGGTTCAACAGCGAGAATCGTGCTGCCTATGTTGCCCAACCTGCATCGGGCATTAACTATTCAACAGCCATGGCGTGGCCGGTGCAACATATACACCGCTATCGATCCAGAAGAACTTCCCTACCTACTAGAGAGGGATTGTTGTTCGACGATGATCCTCGCACTTTTCGACAACATAACATTTCGAGCATATTCGGTTGCGCAACCTGCGAAAAACCGGTCGCCAGAAATAACGTGCAATCGAAAACATCGGGAGAACAGAAATCTCTCTCCGGAGAACCAGTTGACGCGATAATATAAATGTTTATAAGTCTAGTCGAATATCGATGAATTCCATTAATTATACTCGACCAAGTAGACGTTTTATCATGCCCACAGGGCATCGAAAGTTGAGCTGCTGCTATACGGCGACCATTTTGCGCGTTACACAGCGTCGGTTGCGCCGAAACTTCGAGCGAGACGTTAAAGGGGGAAGGCACCCTTATAGTTTCGAATTTTTCCAGAGACAACTACCGCATGGAAAATTCTAATTTTTTGACTGTATAATAATGCAACCTTCAGCTGTAGGCTCAAATTTTTTCAAGCCGAAATCTTACAAAATGGAGGACTTGTGTTTTCGTTTCTAGAAATCTGATTTCTCGATCAGAAAAATGTTTACATCCCTATGCTTGTATCAAAAAAATTCATAAAAAGGTAACAGTTGCTAGGACGGTTAATAATAAAAACATACAAATGAATAAGATGGGAATATCTTAGGTCAGAAGAAATATTTAGGTTTTCAAGTCGAAGCAGTTTCGAGTGCAAAGGGTTAAAAGATTCCGAACCAAACCGAAAGAAGCGTTGATCGACGAGAAGCGTGACGCGCCTGGTGTAATAGCAATCGAGTAGTGTCAAGAGCGCACGTGCAGCTGGATTCGCGCCAAGTGTGCCTAAGCGTCGGCCACCTCTCGGTGCCTGCAGCTCCCCTGATCAATTAACGCGATCAATTTCCTCGGGTAAACCGGATAATGCTGCGCCAATGTAAACACAGCCCCGACCTGGTCTTCGGAGCGTGCAACAGTGGTAGCCGGTTTCCCAGGGGGACGACCCAACCACGACACGCGGCGGCCGGGTCGATCTTGACCCGGTGCCAAACGGTCTTGACACTGCTCTAAAATTTTGCCGCACGTTCTCCTCTTTCACGCAAGGTTAAAATACAACACGATATCGTCGGCCGAAGGCGGATTACGATTTATCTGCGGTTATTCCGAGACTGATTCGACTTAGACGGTCGGCCGTGCATTGATAAGCGACAACGGCGAAGCTTAATTTCGCCCGCGTTATCGCGCAACTGGACCGGAAAGCTTATTGTGCCTATTTGCGCGTGTCATGCGTCAATGTCATAACGCGTCGATATTTATTGCCGATAAGCTACGCGGCTGTCCGACGGTGCACCGTTTCCACGGCGCCTCATCAATTATTTACCGGGATCCATCGAATCAACCACATACTCGCCGCCGCCATTCCTTATGTCATTAACACTTTCATTGGCAAACCAATAACCTCGAAAGTTAACCACGAAATCAAAGTATTTTGTTTAGGCGCTGGATGGACAATCGCCGCTACCTGACTTTCTCGCTAGTACCTGATCCGCTTCCGATTTAGCTCTCTTCCAAAGTCTAATGAATTAATCTATCGAATGTGGACAATATAATAGAGTTCCTGGGGTTATTCCAAGACATTCTTTCCTTTGCGAAAATGTCGTACGCAGCTTCGTTTCAGAGTTATTAGCGAAAAACACTGACCAATCGGAACGCAGCAATGGCGGACGGACCTCACGATGGTGACGCTGCCATTGGCCGAGCCGAGACGCGTTTCGGCGGCAACGACTCCGATTCGTCCACGTTTATCGTTAATAACTTGTAAACGAAGCGTCGAATCTCGAATTTGCAAAAGAAAAAGTTTCTCAGAATAATGTCAGGAATATCGGGCCCGTTCGAGTAACTTCAAAAATTTCTGGGACACCCTATACGTTATAACGATCAAATGCGACGCACGAGAATCTCTTGTAATCTCCTGATCTCAACTAAATTCATTTTAAATTACTTACATTTAGTTTTAATATATGTATTTGCGTCATCAATGTACGGGCGACATAGTTAATCAAAGTGTTAATTATTTGTTGTTCGCTGTTAATGTCGGCGCTGAATCCTAAACGGGTCGGCGCACGATTATTTATATAATTGTTGCAGAGATACGAATGTAAATCCGGGAGGAATAACAATAAACCTCGGACCAAGGCTACCGGCTGTATAATGACTTTATTGTCTTGCCGATCGCGTCCCATGCTCCCGCGCGATAACTCCGAGTGCAATCAGGACCGTATTGTCCGGCGCGAATTTCTTGCGCAATGCCAGCCCCTCGATTCGTCGACGCGTAATCGTATTTAATATTTTAATATCGCATTCTTAGCTCTCGGCTTTTCTTAGGTCGTTCGCCAACCAATCGGGACGCATTTGTTTATTTATTACGCAAGCGATTTAGTCGGAATTTGTAAAACGATCGTTTCGAAGTGTCCTTTATTTCAGCACTAACAAAATTAGGGGTAGATAAAAATAATAGTAGAAACGGTATAATACAGATATTAAATACAGATTGGGTCGTGTTAAATCGCAAGGCCTACAGAACGTATGATACGGCCCTGTGCAGAACCGCCGTTCACGTTTCGCAACCTCGACTGTAACATCTCTGTAGCAAAGGAATCGGAGATTATACTGCACGCGCATAATTCAGAGGAGCATGACTCTCCCAGACCATTTTTTCTTGGAAATTTAAACACGATCACGTGACCGGCACGTGCGCTTACATGCGCATTGCGTGGAAACTTCGATCCAATGGAAAAACTTTGTCTCTTGTCTTTGGATCGTAAAATTATTCATCGTTATTTGCGTCTTGTCTTCTTTAGAAATTATTTGCAAAAATATGTACATTATATTTACGAATCATTCCCAGAAAAAAATGTTTAGAGTTTAAAAATTTGCCATTTCTAGTGTTTTTACAATTTTCCTGTATTTCGCGTCAACGAGCGTCCAGTTAAGACAAACATAAAAACAGCTACGACGATAAGGTATCACCGAGAACATAGTACTTCCGACGTACACGTAATTTATTATCGCTAAGATAAGACCGAATTATGTAGTCGTCTACACGGAATAATAGTGACTATTTTATCGACTAGTAACGTGCAGTTATTTGCGACAGTTATAACGGCCGATCGTTTAGCGACTATTCGCTATTTTATTTGCCCTAAAAAGATCGTAATAACTGCTGCCACGCGACAAGGGAGACCGGGGAGCGTTGTACAACATCCGGTGTGTGCGATGGTAACGGTAACTATGGCCACGTGACTTTCCATAATTGATACGGCCTTCCGGTGATAACCAACTAGCATGCTAGTTTCCGGAAAATTCGCTAAATCGTCCATTACTCGTTGCGTTTTATATACTGCGCGACACTACAGCCATAAAACATTATTCAGACATTAATGAATAAATGTAAACTCGGTAGGAAAAATTTTTAGGTAATCAGCCAAAGACAACAAGCAGTTCCCGCGTTGGTCACTTATCGGCTACCTGTTCCAGTCGATAACATAATTCGCACCACCCCCCAAGGTGCAGAGTAGTCAACTATATATCCTATGTTTCCATGGTTTTCACTTTCCAACGGAATTATAGTTGCTGCAAGTACGTTGGACGATGATAGATGCTTCGAAATGGCGAATTATGGTTACAATGCGAGATTTGTTAAATTAAAAATAAAATTTTAAAATAGCTTTACGTCTAGAATGTGATTAGTGCCAGAATTCGCCGCATGGTGTACACTAGTCGAGCCATGCTATATAGATCCGAGTGAAGTTAACGTAGGACGAAGACTTTGAGAAACATGGGGCACATCAGACTACCCTGACGACGAAGGAATTCAACGATTACAATTGGCACAACAGGAAAATCCAGAAATACGTTTGTATAAGTCTTCCTATATGCATAACCTCTCGAAACTGCTACCTAGACAGCGAATCTCTACACGATATAAAAACATTGTACGCGAATCGCGAACCGCAGGAGCCAAGTAATCAAATCTTTCTTCCCTTAACAATTTTAATAAGCAGGAAATGACACATCGTCGTTCCTGAAATCATTTAAATTGCCTGCCACCAGTTTTCGTTATAAATGCCTGAAATCCGCGGTCCAGTAATTACCGGAGAATCCAACAATTCCCCTTTGGTTAATCAACGCCGATACACCGTGATAGTTATCCCGCAACTAACATTGCAATTTTATCTGCTACATCCTAAGGTCTATATATCGGAACCCTGTAATTAATTTCATCTCTACCATGTTATTTTCTCTGAAGGCATCGAGATTGTATAGTAAGGAGGGGGGGATCCCC
Organism: Agapostemon virescens; assembly: GCA_028453745.1. Lineage (NCBI taxonomy): Eukaryota > Metazoa > Arthropoda > Insecta > Hymenoptera > Halictidae > Agapostemon > Agapostemon virescens. The sequence goes on from CM052084.1 coordinate 11,801,708, forward strand.
TTTCCGCCGACTTTCTCCTTCAATGTACTAGAGGACAACATTCCCAAAGGATATATGATTTAGGTCTCAGTCTCAGCCGGCAATTTGTCGCGACGGGGCGATACCTGTCGGTATGCCAGCGAATCGCGACAAAGTCACGTGACCGGGCAGGCATCGTAACGACGTTATCGGCACTGTCAAAACGCCAGCGGCGGGGTTTCCTTGGTCGGATGAGAGGCCACGCAGGCGTTCGTTAACCGAGGTTATGCACTCGCCGTCTTTCAGCTGCGTCGCGACGCGGTTCTTGCATCGAAAACTAACTGTACATCGTTGGAACCAATTAATGCGGCCTAATGAACCGACGAACAATTACCCCCAAACGATTCTCTGTCACGGGACCACAGGACTAATGGTATACTAATGACTTTTTGCAAAAATTAACCTCTACGGTGGTCCTAGAGATCCTAGTGACCCCCATCAAATTTTTCTGTACGAGTGTTGTTCTCGTACAGCGAGGAGGTTTGAAAAATTTTGTTTATTTTCACGAGAAGTTGAGAACCCCATGTGCAACTGTATTATTTCAGATGGCGAGAAATCAGGAAAACTGCCAAACGCTAGCGTGGATCCCACGGCAGAAACAAGACTATACACATCCTGCGACTAAATATAACCTCGTTGCAACGGTTACGTACGGCATCGTTAACTGCCCGATAAACGCGTAACGATGCGTTTTCGTGAAACGCGTGAATTTCGTGGGTGCCGGTGACGCCATTGTATAACCATACTTTCCAGATGTTGCGTCATGTTCCTTTTTCTCCAAATCCGAGAGGAACAATTTACGACGCCCTCCGCCTTCCTTCCAACATTAATCTGGAGAGACGAATAATGTTCCATGGGAGAAAAAAAAGAATTTGATGAGAGACACTGCGTTTCGGGTCACTCTGTGCAATATAATCGAACACAGTTGCATGGAGAAAGGTCAGAGGTCGATTTCGACGCAGGCGCGTTAGGATTTTGTGCGTACTCGAAAAAAAGGCGCACAGTGCAGCTCATTCTCGTCGAAAAGACGCGCCCAAAAAATGTTAATAGGTATGCCTTGAAAATACTATTCTTCTCTGAATGAACAATCCGATCGATGGACAATTCCGTGCTATAATGTTCCTAATCGTTGGGCCAAATTTTTTAAATTCAAGGTCACGCGCAGGTCATAGTGTAATGGGTCAATGAAATCGTCTTGGCATCGGCTACAGCCTAGGCTACAGCCCTATCGAGTCGAAAAGACGGTAGTGCCATTCACAGAAATTAAGGTGTCATTGACTGTTCATTCTGGGAACTAATTTTTCACAGATTCTTTGCTGGAATTTGCAATCAGATTTAAACTTATTAATATTTGAAAAAGCCACGAAAATTATTGTAAACTGTACACCCTCATTTTCTTTGTTCAGAAACAGTTTATAAACAATTGTTGGATTTTCTTAAATTTTCTGAGAACGAATGGAGCGTGTACTTTTCAACTGGTCAGAGTAATAGTGCGAATTTGTTTCTATCGTAGAAGGCAGTCGCGGAAGGAACGCAAGCGAAGCAGCTGTGGTGCGACGCAACGGAGAGTCTCTCGGCCGAAGTTTGCCGCGGATCTGGCCCCCTTCTCGCCCCCCGTATCGGCACGCTCACGCGAAAATGAACGAGCGAGCGAGCTGCTCGCCGCGTAGTAGAACGCGCGAACGTGCAACGTTGCAGCTTGGTTTGTCGCGTTGGCAGCAATGGGATTTCTGACGACCTACTTGGCGTACCTCGACCCTCGCATTGATTCGACGCGAACCAAAATTATTCCCGAACGATTATCGTACAACCCTGTCCTCTCTGCCTCCTCCCACACGAGCCGTTTCATCCTCGTGCAACGTCAACGCTATCGACAGCCGTTCGTCGGTCGATCGGGCGCGATAAAAATTCAAATTTGCCGCCGACCCGAATCCCATTCCCGCCAAACAATGATCAAACAATATCCTCAAGAAATATCCTACTGGGAAACACGGGAACCGTTTACCAACTATTTAGAGACGCCATTGGAGAATTTAGAGCGTCTTCAAGGTGACCCAAAATGGCGGAAGGGTCAAACGGAGGAATATGTATGTTTTGGTGTTCTCGACAGTGTTGTCAGATGGATATTGATAAAGAGAACCGGCCTGGTCAAAGCAGTACGTTGTTAATAATTAATTAATCGAATGTTTAGAGTGTATGAAAATGTTTGCCTTCATGTTTCAGACCACCGAGTTGCCGGACAAAAACTTATAAGGCAAAGTGTCCCGATCAAAGCGAAGCTTTAGAATTAATTTGATGTTTCAAGTGTAGTTTTCCGTCTGGACTATCGTCTTCGCCAAGATGGGCTACATTGAGAATGATGAGGACTATTTTTATGAGAGTAACGACATTGGTACAGCCATTTTGTGTGAGAAGATTTCAGTTTTGTCCGGCAAGCGTGCACAGTTTGGAACAACGCTGTGCAACGCTCGTCGTGACCCGTTCGCCGGAGCTACACGTTACATGGAAACGGCGTCTCTCTCTATCAACTAGTGCGCTACGTTACATGGAAACGGTGTAGGTCTTTCTCTAGCAGCTAGTGCGCAGGCTAACCGCGCATTCTATTGCCATGCAGCCAACCCACTGGCAATAACTGCGCGGATGTAATCGATCTAATCTTCTGATATGATCGAAAAACACCTATGAACCGGTCTACATCTACAAACAAAAGGAACGCAGCTTGCAAGACTGCCTGGGTCATCACTGACCCACAGCATAATTCAGCGTTTACGCTTCAGAAGTTTATTTACGCCGCCATATTGCGTCCTCCTCGTTCTGCAAACCTTTTTGAATCGAGCAACGTTTCTTTTAAGAAAGCAATTCGAATTTTATGCAATTATTTGCCTCGGTTGCAATGCCAGATAGAAATGTCTTTCGATCATAAAATATTAGTATTAGAGTATTCAAATGAAAATATCAATTTTCAACCCGCTAAAATGATAAAAGAAAGAATTACGCGTCCGCCGTCCAGTCGTGTAATGCTTTCTGCTAATAAGCTCACTGAAACCAGTGAATATATCAATCGCCGTTGGTCATCCTATACCATTGGCAGGCCTAACCGTCGCACAATAGTTGCCACACGAAGAGACAGAGATCGCGGCGCGACTTGGTGGGGAAAGTTAAATGGCGGTACACATACACAGAGAGACGCGGAAATTGCGCGTCAATCTAGGACGTTAGCAGTCCCAATGCTATCCGGCATAAACATCATCGGAACGAGCCTAAAATCCCGCTCGCTAGAATGCGCATTTAACCGCGATCTTATCCGCGATTTGCGAACAATGAAATTCGAGCGTAACGAACGGTGCACGCGATATCGATTGTTCGTATCGCATGCTTGCCCAACATTTCTGCACCGCCCGCGAAAATCAATAACAAAAAGAACTAGTCGACTAGACTAGCCCGGGAGGGAGGACGCCATCGCCATTCGAAAATTCATCCGATATTATTTTTTGGAAATTTCACAGGCTTTCAATTCGTTCAACGAAATTCTGATTACTCATAGAGAGGTTATCAATTTAGAAAATAATTATGTACCAAGAAAAAATCACATCAGACCTAGCTGCCCCTAATAGTTGTACTAAACCGTGCTGCAATGTATGTAGTTTCTGAAAATGCAATAAGGTTAGCCAACGTTGTCCACAACGCTCCTGCAGAGGGCCCGGGACCAACCGAGGGGGCACCATTAACTTGCTCGAGTAAAGCTAAGAGGGCAGTGGCATCATAGACAAAGGGGACATTACAGGAGGGGGTAAACAAGTCGGGCAGCCTCTAAGAATTATCCTAGAATTATCCTGTGCAATTTCCGAACGTTGATTCAGGATTAATACCCTATCCTCGAATCAGAGTCTAGAACTAATACGCTCGAGCGGGGTAATTTGGTGCAGTCCGGTTCCCTGCAATATGGCCGCAATTACGGAAATAAAGAAAAGAGTTGAAAGCTGTACCGCCATAGTACGGTGTCTCCTACCGTCGGGGAATACTAACCGTACCTGTGCGACTAGTTCTACGCCGTTGAATAACCGTTCGAACATCTCCCCTCTCTCCGCGGTGCCACCACCGCTGTCGCTCTTTTTCTCTGGCTCTCGGTGTAAAGTTTATCTTTTCGCTCGCTCCCTAAGACCAGCGAGGGAGAGCCACGAAAGCGTACATCATGCAGTAAGCCGTATACAAAGGCCTGATTGCCGGACACTCGGTGAAATATGCCAGTCCCCGCCAATAACCGGTATCAGTCTGTCCTCCATCCGCTCGTGAGCCGTCTTCTACTCGCCTGCTCGCGCGCTCCCGGAGGCTGCACGGCGGGGGCAACGGGGCAAGGGGGCGGGGCCGAGTGAGAAGTGAACGAGAAACGCCGGTGGAAGTGAAACCAAGATGCGAGACAATGCCGTGTGCACTCTGCAGAACCCGATGCCACCGTGCGAAAGCTTTTCCATCGAGATACGGAATCTCTACCGACCGACCTCCCCGGAGATTTTTAAACATTTCCCCCTTGCGCTCTTAACGCACCAAGAATTTATTTAACGCTGTCGAACCCGGGAGATCGATAGTCCCGCCCGGGGAAATATTTAGAAAATTTCAAACGATAAATGCAAGACGATCTTCTGTGACTTTTTGTCCAAAGACCTTAATTTTCGGATACGAATTTGTCCGCGGTGTCCCAAAGAGATCACGGTAAAAAGGCCAGCGGAGATTATCGCCATGAACGACCACTCGATTTCGCGGAGAGAGCGCTCCCGTCCCGCCCTTCCCGCTCTGCCCCGCCCCAAGAGACACGATCGGCCATGTAAATGCATAGAGAAGCGTCGCGAGAACGAAACCGCGCGTCTTTTGCAGTCTGTTTTTCGTACCCGTTTAATAGAGTGTATTTCGAATATTGTTCGGGATAAATATTCATAAAGAACGGAATTGTCGAGTGGATTGTAAATGAGGGAGAAAATGTAAATGCACCCAGAGAGTGGATAGAAGAGTAGACACGACTCCACTGTCAGACAGGTTTTGTTCCTGTTCGTCGGCAGCTCCGCGCTGCGGTTCTGTGGATTAGTCACTCAGGAATGCGACCGCGGTTCGAGGGGAGGCTGCGATCGTGCTTAGCCGGTCGAAAGACATTCCATTTTCCCAGATGTAGGGAAAATTTGTTGCACGCATAACCGGCTCTCTTGCTCGAACAATTATACCACACAAATTCGCTCGCTGAATTATCCACCGACAAAATTAGCGATTTTCAAACCCCTCTAATTCCGTCTGAGACTCTTCCACACCGAATCCATCGAAATCAAGCCAATCCCCCATCCATTTTACACCCCTGGCTTCCTTACAACCGAGGCTGCTTTCTTTTGGTAATTTTACAGATACTGCGAACGAACCAATAAGGCTAAATAATATTTTTCCAATATCCCCTCGAAGGCGACCTTATAGAGGGAAGTTGTAGAATTCAGAATTATTGTTGTTTGGTTTCCAAGGGGTGGCAAAGTTTTGGTAAGTAAGAGGAGAAGGCACGCGACAGGTTTGAATAAATCGATATCGGGAGACGCTTGTTACCCGCAATATTGGAGCGGCGCTGCGTTACGTGGGTGAGTCGGAAGAACGGGGGGACAAGGGACCAAGATCCAGCATTGTGCACCTCCGCTATTACACCCAAGGTTACCAAGAAGCGCTCATTTCTTTTTCTCTCCCCCTCCCCCGTCTCTCGCGCCGGCAAATCTGTGTCTCTTTCTGTCTTCCTCTTGCTCTCTCGCGTCTCCAGCGACCAGACTAAATTTTATTACATTTCATTGCAACGCGGATCCGGTTCTTAACGAATTCTCCCCGGTTTTATGTTAAGGATATCCTTCCTTTTCCTTGGGCTAGAGTTACACAACCCGGCGCCGTAAAAAAATTCGAAGCGAGACACGAGAAACCGTTTTCGGTAACAAGATGACGGTACTACACGCATAAAGATCTACCCACGACGGGTCTATTCGGACCCGTATTTTAATCCATTCGAAAATCCTTTATTTTCGTAAGAAAAATAATGGAATTATCAAAGACGGATTCGTGAATGGTAAGAACGGTGAGAGATCGATTTTGACCTAAGTTTGGATTCGTTAAAATACGAGCATGAATCATTGAAGTTCTCGAGAATCGCGCACGGCTTGAGTTTGGCGAAGGATAAACTAAGCTCGGAAACTAATAAACTTCTTTGCAAAAATAAATAGTTTCGCGGACGCGCGCCATTTTGAGTTTCCGCGGTACGTCGGTTATGCAGTCACGAAGAAGCGTGTGCATCGCAGATACAACGTTCCCATAGTAACCGCGGGCACCATTAATACAGACTGACGTCACCGTGAAGAAATGCATCGGTACATTGCACGGCGTGGATCTTGTGAAATCGTCCGCGGGTTCTCGCGCGGCCGTTTGATTTTCGATCGAAGCCGAGAGGCGAAATTCCCGGCGAATTTCACCGTCGCCGGCCGGTAGGCTTCTATATTTAACCATTCATGACTATTCCGAACCCGCGGGAAAACGTAGTCCCGAACAAGCCACCCGGACCACGTATAGCGCTGCGAGTCAACGCACGGGCTACAGACGAACTGCGTTCGCAATTTTTTACTGCGAGCCTGTTTACCATACGTAACCTCCAGCTTGGCCCGTCTGTTGATCAACAATCTTCTCGTATCGTGCCAAATATTTACGTTGTTCAATGCTGCCCTTCCCAAACCTTTTTTCTTCTTTTTGTAACAGTTAGACTTTTCAATTTTGTCGAATGTACTTTCATTGTAAATTTTTTTATTTACCGTAACATTCAGCTCCGGTGATATTTTTAATTTTGTCGAATGCATTTGCGTTGTACATTTTCGTTTACCGTAATAACCAGCCTGGCCGGTTTGTTGATCAACATCTTCTCATTTCCAGTCAAATATTTACATTATTCAAATTGTCCCTTTGAAATTCTTGAAAGAGAATTATATGTTTCATTCCGGTGAAGAGATTTGCGTTGTAAATTTTCGCCGGTTGCCATGGAGATCGTGTTCTGGCTTTTTTCGTAGAAAATAGTCTTGCTTCTCTTATTTGGTCAGTTTCAAACCGCCCCCTCCCCCCCTTAATCGATCAATGCACCGCTTTAGTCGCTCGTTGCCCTGCCCCCAACGTCCCTCCACGTTTTCAACCAACCGGTGTAACTTAACACGGGGTTTTGCACTTGATAAAGGAATGATCAATCTCGAGGTAAAGCGATCGCGGTACAGTGTAACCGACGCTGCAAAATATTCCAAACAATACACCCTATTATGTACTAACCCCTACCGCTTTATTGTACAATTTCCAAATCCCAGAAATTTTATACTGAGAAATGTAGAAAAAGAAATAATGGCCACAAATATCAATTGCCTCCACATCTTGCAAATAAATTGTACCTCATATTACCCCTAACCTCTAGTGCTATTAGCACTAACCCCTAACGCTTTATTATACAATTTCCAAATCCCAGAAATTTTATACTGAGAAATATAGAAAAAGAAACAATTGCCTCCACATCTTGGAAATAAATTGTACCATATTAGTAGGGTGTACTGGTCAATTTTAAAGAACCACAAATATTCTACTGGAAAGAATTGGGAATATTCAATTTGAGCTATCGTTGGTTTTAGGGGTGTGTGGAGTTTTAAAAAAATTTGATAAATTGACAGCTGCTGCGACGGTTTCCAAAAAATGGTGATAATTGGATCGAGGTCGGAGGTGGAGCGATACCCAATGTATTCGATTTCGGCCGGAGTCAGTGATCGCGGGATAATCAAGTTATCTCTCGATGACACAAATTCGAGGGCACAACAGGACACGTTGGCCGGCACTTCGCAAGCGAGTTGCAGCAGCAGCAGCTCGACCGTGCGTACGCACTGACATCGTTCTATTGGACCTTTCCCGATGACGTCAGTAGAGGTGGCCAATGGTAATGGATACCGCAGGGACTGGATCAGCAACCCGTATAAATCCCAGTGCCTCGGTCCTTTACCAGCGAGCTAATAAAACGGACAATGGCAGGGCGATTGCACGGTTCGACCCAGTTTCACACGGAATCCACCGAAATCGAGCCCATCTCCCACCCCTGTCGGAAAACCGCCCATCGGGTGGTTGAAAAATTAATCTGGAAGACGGTACGCGTAAATATTTTTTTGCCTGGTTGCACCGGTGGCTAAATATCTGCGCGCGACGAATGGATGTGAACGATCAAAATCCGTAAGACCCCTTGCATCCCCGAAGTATCGTTTTCATTGATTCTTATGCGAATCGTCGAGTGGATGAGATCGATAAAAATTTATGTAACCCTAGATCCGTAGAACCCTGCGGATCGAACGATGACAGGGGTCAGAGATGGTTGCGGATACAGGCGATTTACGTGGATTTGCTCGGTAATTCGGATTCGCCGGATAGAGCGTTATAAAATTTCACGAGGAATGCTGGTTTCATGTTCTGGAAAAAAACGGCATGCCTTTCGACCGTTTTCTTCTGGTTCCCCGTGGATCGGCTGCGCGTTTTCTATGTGGCTGTCTGTCTGTGTGTGTGAGTATGTGTATGTCGCGCGTGCCCGTCACTCGCGCAAACTTCCCTTGCGGTCGATACGATTTCACCTCGTGCCGACAAATGCTACCAACCAGAGGCGTACCCATCGACCACATTTCGAGTGTGTCAAGCTCTTGACTCCGGAAACACCATTTCGTACACCCACACTCGCCCCGAACCCCCCACACACTCCTCCAAAAACTAGTTAGAAATTTTAAATCCCTTAATAACTTCCGGGGGGGAGGTAATACGCGTTGATCGAGTTGTGTGCACCCCTTCGAAAAATTGGTACCACAAGGGGGGCGAGATAGAAGGCTGGGTAACGATTGACCCAGGTAGCAGAAGATTCGGGTGACCTCTGTCCCACATTTGTAATATTTAATGTAGATTTTTCTACGGCCGGGGCTTTTATAAATTGCAGAGGATCGTTTCCGGTGTGAGGAGCTGTTTATCGAGTCGTTAGTTCTTCCGGTGGCTGAGTTTTTCTATGGAGCGATAGGCGGTGGGATAATGGGGGGTGGGAGCGATCGATCGGTATTTGCGATGAAGAAAAAAAAAATTGGTTGCGGCGCCACTGGTTGCCGCCAACCACCCACGAGCCCCATATCTGCACCCCCCTCCTTTCCCCCCTCTGCTGCATGCAACCAACCAGAGATTTGACTTTACAACAAGCACTTCGAGCAACTTTACATGGAAGTGGCTTGATCCGGTCAGCGCCGGAGAGAAACCGCCGGATCTCTGAAAGATTTATCAATGTTAGAGGATCGAGGAACGTTTGTGAATCTCTGAGACCGAGTACCCGACGAATAGCGTCAACCACCTAACTCAAAAGAGCCACGAAACCGTCTCGCGAAGAGAGGAACGATGGATGAAACTTTAGATCATGTATACTTATAGACCCGGTTTCGGATAATTGCCGTGAAACCATGATTAAATCATCCACGAGATGACAGCTGGGGGCAAAATGCTACTACAGTCTATACCGACTAGTTGCACTTGTACCGTGAAGCTGAGACATCAAGGGAAAGGGAAATTATCGTCACCGTATCTTATTCTGTATATTTCTATGGAAATTCTAACTGTAACATTATATTCGATTACTTGTTTAATCTTTACTTTACCTTAGTTAACCTAAATACTACTGTCCGCCATTTTGAATTATCTTGTGACGTCGCTAAAGAGTACTTTCCTCTGTTTTGACTTTACAATATATGTTTGCGTATCCTATAATAGATGAAGAAATATCACGAATGAGCACCACTGCGATAGATGTATTTACATGTATGACTAAGCCGGCCTCTAGATGCAAAGATAATCGGCCGGATAAATTAAAACGAGACATCCTGTGCATACACGACTCTGCCACGAATTATTTAAATATTAAGAAGGATATCCTCGACGCTAAGCCGCGCGACTGCCGGTGCACCGTTGGGGAAGAGAGGAGACAAGATTCTCTGATGGATTCGACGATCTAGTCGACGACTGATCCGTGGCTAACCTGCATGACACAGCGGATTAACGCGGATCGATACGATTCGATCCGATAGAACTCGAACGGCCGATAATTAATCCCTGATCCGTGGTGTACACCAGCAACATTATCGCCCCGGTGTAATTAGCGACATGATTTCTCATCGATTTCCTCCTGTGACGACGATAATCTGACATAACCAGGTTATCTGCTTATCTGGATCGGATTTCGAGTGGCCCGGCTTCGGAGATATTCTTCCGTATCCGGATTATCGGCACCGGAAGTTTGCGGTCCTCCAACGGGCCAAAAAATTCTCCAATACTCGAGATATAATCTTCCACTAATTGAAATACGATTCCTTGAAAATTCCTTAGACTTTTGCGTCTCCGAGTAACCGAAGCCAGAAGTCGGCGATTAATTTCAACTTTCCCAAAAAATCCCCTAGATTTGGGGTGAAAAGAAAAAAAAATTGAAGAGATAATGGCGATGCTTGGGTATCGATAAATTTAGGATTCTGTTAGAAGTAGAAGATAGAAGATGGATTTTTTCTCTCAGCATTCTTGCGTTTTTGGATAATCGGGACCGGAAGTGTTCGTTTAATTCGAGCTTAACCTGATCACAGGTAACAATTGGAATAGATTCCCTAGAAATTCCCTAGGGGCGTGAGTAGAAAAAACATATTAGGGAACCGATAAATTGGGAATCCCGAGGATGCAGGCAAACTGCTCTCTCTCGGCCAAGGTACAAGACATGCAGAGAAGGGAATTTAGCGTGACAGGAAAGAGGAACGCGTCGAGGTTTCGCAGAAGAGGGGGTGGAAAGAGAAAATAGGAGAGACACATCACATACGGTCTCTCTGTGAACGTGTCTCTATGTGTCTGTGTCGGTAGGGATCGCGAAAAGATCAAGAAAAAGGAGAACGAGTGGGGCCGACGAAAGTAAATGCCGGGGAGGGGGCGACACGACACGGAGAGAGAAAGAGAGTAAGAGAGACAACAAGAGCAACAGAGCGAGCATCATGGCGGCTCTCGAGAGACCAGCGCCGCCTAGCAGATTTTTCTAATTCCCGCCCGTAAAATCAGTCTCTCTCGACTGTATCCAGAACTCTCTCTTTTGCGCCTTTTTTTCAAACTTTCCGCAGGTCGAGATGCAAGCCTCCGCGCTAGCATCCGTGGCAATGTCACTGTCGACGATCTGAATCAACTTTTACCGATATCTCTCCCTATAAACAACACTTTCAGAACGTATTTCATTACTCCAGCATTGAATACTTATCTTAGAATGAAAGCCAGTCGAATCCGAACGCAGACGTTTTGATAGATTCACTCTTCTCGAAATAACAAGCATTTGGTTTTCCATTTTCGACAAGTTATCTACTGCACATATTACATGGCCACTTTGCGGGCAATTAAAAAGCAGTTCGCTGTCTCGCTAGGTTCTTATCGGGACTGCTTCGCAGTCAATTGTCGAGATACCTTAAAGGCAGCCACTGGTCGTTAAAAATACTCGACGAACAAGGCAACCATAATACTCGGTTGTTGTCTCCATTGCAAAATCTGGCTACAAGCGACATTGCTGTCGCGACCGTACTCTCTTTTTCCTGGCAACATTTTCGTGAACCTCTCCTGTCAAGTTTATCGACGTGGTAGCAAGCATGACTAGCTCGCACAGGTGTGTGTGCAAAGAAAATTGAAAGTCACATGTCTGGCTGAAACGAATATAAATAAAAGTGACACAAGCTGTTCAAATCCGACACGTATGGAGGATAGTACTGTCACCAAGGGTTAACCGATAGTAGTCATGAGAAAAATTGTGGGGAGCTGGTCGTGCCTTGAATAAAGAACATCGAAAGAACGAGTGGACGTTAACAACTATGTAAATTCCGCAGGCAGAGTGGTATGTGTACGATGTGGTTGACCTGTAGTCACTCACCATTTTATCAGCCATTGTTGCCACCATTCCGACACGAAAATCGCACCAACAGATCTGTCTTTCAAACAATCGGTTTTCGCTTGAAGAATCGTTGCAACAATAACACCGTTGCCTCACAGAACATGTCTAACGATCAATCGCGACAGTATCGACAGGTCGATTCCGGTTTCGGAGTTCGGCGAGAAAAAAATTTTTTTTTGGTTAAGTGAAATGTCCGACGAACTCTTGCCGCGGTATTAACCGTGAACGAAACTGGCGTGATCGCGCCAACACAGTAAACAACACTAGTTTTCGATGACAACTCGCTGAGAAAAACACTGGCCAAACAAGACCGTTTGAACGTCACAAACGAATTCATAATACGGACAGCGACGTATTGTTGCAACTATGTTCCCGACGACATTTCCTTGTAAATTCGATCATTTGCTGCGTGAAAACGTCGTCCCCCGTGCGCTCCCTAACCCGAAAACCCGTGAAAATGACTTGCTTACCTTAATATGACAGGAATACAGAGGCTGACTTTAAACTTGGATGTAAACACAAGCATTTTTCAACGGAACTGACACCAGGGCAGCTTCGATAACGATTGGCAGAACACTCTTTACATCGCGGACAACGTTATTTCACTGTTCGAGAGTTTCCTACGTGATTAAATATCGCGATAAATACGAGAATTCACGATCTCTTCGGAAAACATCCATCGAAAACTAAAGATGGCAGCCATTCTTCTGTACAAAACAAAGGTTCACATCCACGGACTCGCGAGCGATCAAGCCTCGAACCCAGATAGCTTCCGGCGCTGCAGTCAGCGCGGCAATTTCAAATCTTCAAAAATCCAATCGTCCATTATTTTCAAACTCCTTGCCAGAATTCAAATGTTCCAATATATTCTCGATCCCTGGGACTGATACAGTTATCTTAACTTCTCACGATCGTTTCGAACGACTGTGTAATTATTAATCGCGATATTAATTTCAGGCTTATTGGTGTTCGAATTAGTTGATAGTTGGCGCTTCGGTAGATTTAATAATTTCCGACGCCATCTGACTGGAAATATACAAACGAATCCTCCGTTGCCAACTTCATGACGGCCGAAACGAGCGCATAATGTTCGGCTGTTTCGCTCAAGTTTGAAAAAAAGTAAATGGGGAATGAAAAGATCTAGGATCGATCCTCGAGCAGCGAGTTTTCCGACGAACCGATTAAAACCGGTGCGACTTGACGAAACGTTTTTAAATGTCGCTGGCTCGGTTGATAGTTTGATCGAAGTCGACCGACGTTTAAATAATTATCGGCACACCGGAACGACGTCGAGAATGTTGGCAGTATTTGTCACACTCGAACGGTGCAAAACTTCGACGATCACTGTTGCTCGGGTTATTGATTTCTAGCTGACAATGCTCTTTGAGAGATACAAAAATGTTTTGATTGGTGATCTGTGACTGTTTAGCGACAGGTATACCAGTTTTACGGCTCGAGAATGCTGTATTTCAATGAAAATCAACGATACTGATCGCTGGACCTGTCGCGGGTATAATGACTTTGAGAAAAAAATGCCAATAAAAGATGGGGGTAAAACCTGTAGCGAAACACTGTCGCAATTTACGAGCCTGAACCTCAGAGTTCGTTGTTCGATTCTTCGCAACTGAACGTGAACGTTGGACTTTGTTTAAATGATTTTTTGATCGTTTAAAAGATTGCTCGTTCACGTAAATACAACGCAGTCCCGTCTCGTGTATAGACATGGCAGATGCTGATCCGCAATTGAAACGATTGTTACTTCCGGCCGAAGAGACACTGTTCGAACAGTTGATTCGTCTTGGTTTATGCGTTGGAGCAGTCTTTCAAATTATTTGTTTACTGGCCATCGTTGTTTATCAGGCTGGCCCATCCGATGGAATTGCTGCATTGAAGGTAATTTCATTATGCGTATTGATCATTGTATAACATATACTGAGATCATTGTTTTAATTCCAGGATGACCCGAGCGATGTTGAATGCTCGGAGAACAGTCCACAGGTCACGCCTAGGAGACCTCATAGACCGAGGAAGCAGGAGAAGAAGAAGAGACGTTAAATCGCTCTATGATAACTCCATGACTGTATTATTGCTTCTAGATATTAGCTAAAGACTGCTTTTAGATTTTGTTGTACTTATTTGTACTATTTATTCCATGAGGAACTGGCTGATCAGCATTTATACATTTTACAACTATTTCCATTGAGGTAGACACTGTTCGAATACTACTACCGTTCCAGAAATATTTATAGAAATGTTCTCCACAGTACAAATATTAAATAAAAATTGTTCTTGTAAAATTGTGCCTATTCACTACTACTTCTACTGTTCCAGGAATATTTACAGAAACGTTCTCTATGATACAAATATTAAGTAAAAGTTGTGGCCTCTTAATTTCATTTTTACTGTTTCAGAAATATTTATGAAAATGTTTTCCACAGTAGATATATTAAATAAAAAATGTCCCTGTAAAATTATGACTGATTTAACCATTTCCGTTTTTTAAAATGGTCAGAACAATCTATGGTGTACTGTGAAACATTAGTTAAATTATTAATTGCGCAGTTAATTGCGGATATATCTAAGACTTTTGTCTATAAGTCATAGTTGTTGAAATAGAGTTCTATTTAAACCTCGGAAAAGACCGACTGTAAATTTCCCTCCCTAACGTCTCGCGATTCTAAAATCTTACAGTGGGTTGGTAGTCTAATATCAACGTAAATGCGACACTACAGAAGTTCGTGAACGCGCCCTAAAGGAGGATCAGCTTGTTCCCGCTTTGTAATGCTGCCACCTACTCAAAACAAGTGAGAGGTCGCTTTGAAAAAAAGGTGTAAACGTTGCATATTGTAAACATATTGTTTGTTTACATCCCGGCAAGGACCCTCAGCATCTCGATCGCATAAAAATCGTAACCGTGATCGTAGGAATTACGATAAAACGATGCAACAATGTTGCATTGCGGTACAAATCGTGCGATGCTCGAGTCTAACCCCTAAACCAGTCGATAGAAGATGTGACTGCATATAACTCTACAGGTAGCAAACGATTTAATTTGTTGATTAAGAGCAACGTTTGAAAATGTACAACTCGACGGCGACGCTTTCACCGCAAGATATTTTGGCGGAGGTCAGAAAGTTCATTTCCGGTGCAGTTAGGCCATGCCATAGCACTAGCACCCTCGATGTCACTCGGACAGCATTGTCTTTGTTGCGAAATGTACCTGCGGCTAGAGACGCGGTGCTTGAGTACTTCTGCAATGTATTTTTCGTTGCAGTCACGAAACACGTCCGTCAGATCGAAGTAAGTTAATCAACATGTTCGCTACCAATATTTATTTTATGTATTTTACTAAATGAAAATATTGTCACAGAAAAATTAAAAATAGTAGACAGGTTTTGTCTTGTAGACCTAGTCTTGTCTTGTAGATCTAGTAGACAGTATTGGTCTTGAATAACCTTTATTTTCTCAGATGAACCAAAACTCTGCAATATGCGAGGAGTCAATTATAGCAGAGATCCACTCGGTTTTAAGCGGTTTCATCAATGGGAATCCAGAAGCCTGGGCTCCTATCATCTCTGCATGGTCCCTAGAGCTGCTAGGTACAACCTCGTCTAAGTATTTTAACCTGCTCAATCTTATGACTCGGAGTAACTAATCCGCATTGCAGGTAAACTGTCTTCAGACTATGCAAAACGAGGGAATTTGCCCATCAATGCAGGAATTAATGACTTCCTGCAGCAATGGATGTCCTGTCGTGCTACTCGTACGCTCATTGACATCACAGCTCAGTGTTTGCAATGTTTAATGCACTCAGACACAGAATCCTGTATCAAAGCCTTACTGGACACCAGTGTCCTGCACAGTCCTCACTTCGACTGGGTAGTTGCCCACGTTGGTAGTTGTTTCCCAAACACAGTAATTACCAGAGTACTGTCCTGTGGATTAAAAGACTTCTGTTCAGTGGGCTATGAGCATAGCGTAAAGAATCCCAAGTTGAACTCGGTCGTAGGGATCCTGGGCCACTTGGCTGGCAGTCATTTCCAAGATATTCGAACGGCTTTGCTGGACTTATTTAAATGGAGCATGAGCGAGGAGGTGCCCGTGGACGAGGACATGAAAAGGCAGAAGCTAGCTACCGTCCCGTTCCTCTTAAATCTAGCGTCCCTGTCGCAGACTCTTTTAAAAGCCATAACGAGCGATGTGCTGCAAACTTTGAAGCCGGAGATCATTCCGAGGCTAGCATTATTCGCTACCGACTGGTGCAAGTACTTTGATAATCAGCCAGAAGCTCTGATAGACTTGACAGTGCACCTAGTCTTGGGATGCGAGCAGGGTGCCTCGCAGATCATCAATTTGTTGTTGAATGTTGCTCTGCACTCACTTTTAATTGGCTACCACAGTATGAGCGCTGCAGATAGCGTGAAGGGCGTGTGCAGTGAAATACTGGAACTAGTATTGCAAGAGATCGATCTTCTTCTGAGAACGCACGGACCTCAGTCTGCAAACATAGCCTTGCTGATTTCGATTAAGCAAGAGCTACCTGTGATACTGCCGCTGCTTTTGAATGAGAGTCCGCTGAGAGTTCAGACTGCCGTTAGACTGTTATGCTTTCTAGGGAGCCAGAGTCCAAATATATTAATTTCCGCTGCTTCGTACATGTTAGCGAAGTCGGTAACCAACTTCCATCTTGCGGCTCTGATACGTCTGGTTTGCAATAATGTTGTGCTCTTCCCCTCAAACAAGTCCGACACTGAGAACATGCTAGCCAGCCATGGTTACTTCACTCAAGTGATAGAGCAAGCGCTCAGGGAGATTAATTATAAAAATGTGCTAGAGAAACAGGAGAGGAGGCAGCTCTTCCAAAATCTCACCACGATGTTGAAGTGCGTATGATTTGTTAGATCGTGTAAAAGTTAGGCTCGTTAAAAAAAGTTCTCTCTAAGGTAATCGTTAAATAAAATGGAAATATCTTTATAGGGATATTCAGCAAAACCATGATTTTACTTTTATAAAGTTTTATAGGCAATCATTTTTAGCGTTGTGTTCAGCGGGTCCTTCTTAGATGGCGTGTCAATCAAGTTACTGGAACATAGAAGCGAACAATTTTTATGTGAACTTTTTTATTTATTCTTGATTACGTTCACATAACAATTTTGCCATTTTATAATTAAAGTGGTGAAGTACCTTCTTAAAGGTTGTCTTCTGGTTTTCAATTAACGATCCCAAAAAATTTTCCCAGGTGGGAAAGGTCTAATAAGGCGTCGATATTCCGATCGAAAATGATCACGAATGCCATAAAGTCGAACCTGCATCAAATCTCTTCTCTGTTGACGAAAACGTACGATTTCGCTCTAGCCAACGACATAGTTCAAATGCTCGACCTGTTCAGCGCACCTGAGGAGAATAATTTCCTACCTAATGTTGAACTTACATTAAAGCTAACCAGAGCTGTGATCCAATACTTCTTCTTATGCGTTGCTGAAGAAGGTAGGTCGTAAAGTATGACGACTGGGCTGCGGATTTCATGCATTCATTACAAGAATTAGTAGATCGCATCCTACATATTGTAATTGTATCATTTTAAAATTACGAAGAATAGCATGACAATTTTTATTTCACGTAAAAATCCGCACTTTAATGGCGGCGGTCGATGCAATTCTTAAAATTAAAACATCATCTTCAGATATAATAAATAAACAGAAGGGGATGAAGATGGTTTGTCACTTGTTGAAAAATTACACCTGCTACTCCCCTTGTGCCAGGGTTTTGGCGCTCAGGGAGATTCTGGGACACACTATCAGTAGCGACCCTGCAAAATATTTTGGTGCCAAAGAGAAGTTCGAACCGAGATTCGAGGAGATGTTGCTTCTACACCAAAATCACAAACAGGTGAGAAGATGGATGTCAGGGAGAAGTGTTTAAAAAATTCAGCTAACGAATGGATTTGTCGTTTAGGTTACCAGTACTATGCTAGCTCAGAAACATTCGTCAGTATTCCATGCTGGTGTAATTGGTCATGGTCCACGGAAACCACCACCTGACAACACCATTGACAAAGAAATCATTGCATTGAATAAGATGCTCTTGATGGACGTCATAAAGGTACGTCATAAGATGTTAAAACAGTTATTGAACAAATTCTTGCTTTGAAATGCTGACAGAATTTCGATTTAGGGTAACCAATATATGTATAGTCTGTCACATAATTGATGACATATACATAAAATAAAATCTTTTCAAACTATTGAATGTTTCTGAAAATCTGAATGTTGCAGGCGTGTTGCAGCACCAAGAATTCGGAGCGGTATCACGTGAACCTGGATGCTCTGACTGTGGTTAGCCTACTTTTGGTTGAACTGGTGTCGCCTGATGTGATGTACAACGGATTGCCGTGGCCCGACGAAGAATTTACAAAAGTGAATTTACAATTTTTAATTATACCGATGTTTAAAAAGAACTAGCGAAATCAATTGCATCGTTTTGATGACCATAGGTGACCATAGAGAGGGACTTGCAAATTCGAAGGACGTTCAGGGACGTGCCACTGTTGTGGACATTATTAAAATTGACTGCCTGGTACAGGCCAGCTTTGGCATACTGTTCGGTTCTATTAAGAGGAATTGCTGCAACTGTTATGGCTAACTGGAACACCAGCGAAGGTGTTTCGTTGGTCAGTGTTATGGCGTTAGGTCAGCTGTTACCGCCGCCATTGGCTAGTATAAGGGATATCTTGCCTTTCTTGGAATCGCATCAGGTTTGTCATAATGTTAATCATGCTCGTAAATGTAGGGTGCCCCACTTAACTGAACCATCTGGAATAGTCTACGACTAAATTCAGGTGGCACAGTTAAACGATTCGCACCGTGTTTGAGTCGAAATTGTTAATTAGATTGCTTCCTGCAGATAAATACCATAATGAAGGA
The DNA here is from genome assembly GCA_028453745.1 of Agapostemon virescens. Lineage (NCBI taxonomy): Eukaryota > Metazoa > Arthropoda > Insecta > Hymenoptera > Halictidae > Agapostemon > Agapostemon virescens. The sequence continues at coordinate 11,820,647 of CM052084.1, forward strand.
ATGCGTTTGGGCTTACATGCGCGAGAATGTTCCATCCCCAGCGCTATTCACCCGCGGTGAAGGAGCAAACATTGCTTGGAGAGACACGGACACGTCCATGCCGAACGTGCGGTTCACAGAAACGCTTCGTTTAGTGTTACTAGCAAACATTCATACGATGGGCCCGCTCTATTCCACCCTGTTTTACAATGAAAATAAGTAATTTGAATAACGATACGCACACTTATATGTACATACAACACTGTGAATAGACTTGTCGGAGGAATATGTATCATACAATAGAAATGTTTGTCATACAGTGATGTATTAAGCAATTCTATAAATAATGTCTCTTTTATCATATCTTTCAATTCGAAACTGCAGAAAATTTACCTTTCACAGTCGAATGGCGACTCTGAGACGCCATTAAAAATTCGCTATGCTGTACTTATCAAAATATTGTTTGAAGAAAACAGCTTAAAGAATATTACTTATGGGATGACTTAAAATAGTTGAAATATTTTTTCCATCTCCGTTGTATAACCTTGACGGCCGTTATGCTTGCTCAAAATACATGTCGTATAAAAAATGTGATCGGAGGTCTTCTTTTCTCAAAAAATATTGCAAGCCGAAAAAATTTGTATAGATCATTATATATTGTTTACAAAAAACAGTACCATTTTTCCTCTGTCGTTTCTTTTATCATCGAATGTTTATAATGTTTACGAGCTAGTAGATGCTTCGACACCCTGTACATCCAGATTCAAAATTTGGATAGTCGGGGGTAGCAAAAGAGTTCGGAGTTACACTCGGAACACCGTCGATTGGAACACATTGTTCTTGTTTCTTTTTTTTTTTTTTTAATAACAATACTAAATACAAAATAAACGGCCACCATTTGTGTATGGTATATAAAATAAGAAATTCCATATTTTTTTGTCTGTTTGTTGTACAACTAAGTAATATACAATCGGTAGGACGCCGTATAAATATTATGCGAGTATGCTTACAATTATAGAAACTTTTCGCATGATCGAATCATACAGTTCTTTCGACGCAACTTTCTGGAGCGCAGCAACAGATCAGTAGAGAGAACGGAAGCAAAATCTCATAAGAGGAAAACAATAATGAAGTTTCTCAGAAATACAATACCTAACTGAATACATACGAGAAAGCAATTAACGATGATACGATTGAATACCTGGTTTGTATATGTACCCTTTGGCGGGTGTTTCGTTCTCGCGAAATAATTACATAAATTATGTATAATCGATTTCTAGTCGCTCGAATCTTGCGATTTGGAAGAAGAGAGAAAGAGAGGAAGAGTGAAACATGGAGATGGAGGAAGAGAGATAGAGAATGTGTGCTTTCAGTAGAGATCGTGATTATGATTATGTACTAAAATACACAAGTTCATGTGTATCTCCATACGCATGAAGTAAGGATCTCCAGTTTTCAGCGTGATATCGTTCGATCACTCGGAGTATAGAACACTATTAAAAATGTTGAAAATATTTAATTACTTTCTTCCTATGTACATCGCTCGTCGTGAAACAGATATTACATCCTTGTTTGGGAGGAGAAAAACCTGGACATCGAAGCCCGGTATTTTACATTCGAGCATTTCTTCATATACGTTATGTATGTGTCTGTGTACATATGTGTGTATGTAAGTATGCGTGTGTTGAACGTGTGTGTCCTCTTATACTTCGTCGACATGCGTCTCGTTGATACTATCCGGTTAAAAGTTTGATATATGAAAGAGCGTGAAACGATAATTAAATATTCCTCAAGTATATGACGATCGTATATGCGACGGAGAAAAGAAAAAGAAAAAAAAAAAAATAAATTGTTCCGAGAAGAAGTCTCAACACATATACACGTCCATACGTGTAGCATTCGTGTTTCTTCTCTCGGATGTAATTCTTTTTGTTGCTGTGCGGTTCGATACAAAAAATGAAGTTACCGGTTCCCTGCTCTTTTCGACAGTCCGCCGGTTGTTAGCGATCGAACAAACACCGTCGGACGACGGCAGCTTGCGTTTTACAATAAATTATTATTATTTCAGTTCTTCGGAATTGAAAAGAATGTTCACTTTGATAGATTGTCTATCGAGAGAAACTTGAATTAAAAGAGCAGCGTGCTCATGCCACCCATTTCACTCTGCTCCTTGACGAAGATCTCGAAGTATTGGTAGATGATCGTCACGGCGAGTAGAATACCGGTGCCGGAGCCGATCGCGCCTAGGAAATCGGCCAGAACGGATAACGCACCGATACACAAACCACCGAATGCCGCAGCAGTTGGTATGTATCGGTTCAACTCGTGGATCATCGAGTTGTCTCTGTGCCCCCTCATCACCATCTGCTGGTCCTTCAGTTGCTTCGCAATCTAGAAAGCCAAAGTTTCATTTATTCATTAATTTATTATTTATGAATACATTTAAATTACGTGTTCTACGAGTTTTATAATGTTATCAATATTATATCAATTATTATATTATCAATTAATATTATCTATTAAATTGATACGTACATCCTTGGCTGAACTGCCGGAGAAGTCGATCCACGTCTTCGAGAAGAAAGCGCAAGACCCCAGCATGAAGAAGATGTATAAAACAGCGTGTATAGGATCTTGGAGTATATGTCCTACGGATTCTGGCGGTGATAAATAATAACATAACCCTCCGACAGGATATGATCTAGCAGGCCCTCCGCCGCCAACGTCCGACCATACTCCCAGTAGATTCACAATGATGTTCCCTTCGAACTTGACCGCTAGCATTTGCGAGATTACATACAGATTCGATACCAACGCGGACTGAAGGATGATGGGTATGTTGCTAGTGTAGAACAGCTTGATAGGGTAGCTACTATACTGGCCTCTGCACCTGGCAGATTTGATCGGCAAGTCCACACGGAAGCCCTGTGGGAATAAATTCGCGTTATTATACCAAATTAGAAATTGATAGAATGAATGGGATATTGTAAAAATGGATTCTCAAGTTAAAATAACTTCGAGCGTAACTTGTTAATAGATTTCCTTGAACTTGGATATTGTTAGAAACGTTTGCCAAAAGTTGGAGTGTTACCAACAAGATGGACGAACGTCTTATTTTACCTGGAAGTATATAACAACGGCAAACACCAAAATGGTGGCGAGCAAGTTCATCAGGTTGGGAAGGTTCTGCCTGTAGAAGGCTTCGCGAAGAGCACGAACTTTGTCCTGTCTGGTAGCTAACAGGTGGAACAATGCGATCACGGCTCCTTCGAATTCCGTGCCGCGTCCTACAAAGCATTTATCGCATGAATTTAATTAATTACGATTCGACATTATTGATATGTATGTAATTGACGACAAGGCGTACCAGTGTTGACGGTGGTAGGAGAGAATGCTTTCCATACGATCGTCTCGCAAATATTGGTCGCGATGAACAATGAAATACCACTTCCTAATCCGTATCCTTTCTGAAGAAGTTCGTCCAATAATAATACGATCAATCCAGCAACAAACAATTGTATGATGATTAATAAACAAACTCCAGCTCCAATTACGGTCGGGTCACCATACATTCCTGTCATTACATATACTATGGCTTGACCGATGGTGATCACCATACCAAATACTGTGAAAATGAATTGGTATTAGGTTGGTGATATTGGTATTGGTATTTGAGTACCCAAGTATCCAAGTACTTGGCTACAATATGTTACTTTATTAATGAGTATTATATCTGGGTATTTTCCATCAAGGCATGAGCAAAGCAGATACCAAAAAATTTCAATTTGTTCTCTAATATTTAGTATCTTGCCAAACCCCTAAACTAAAATTATCTCAACAGTTCTATGCATAGTGTTCCCATAAATATTTCCAAAACATTGACTTACATTTTTGTGCCCCATTGAATAGTGCTCTGTCTTTTATTGTGTCACCGACATCAATGATCTTGGCACCACCCAAGATCTGCATGATCAGTCCAGAAGTAACGATGGGGGAGATACCCAGCTCCATCAGAGTACCCCTATTTGAAGCTAGTATCACACGGATCCAATAGAATGGATCTGCACTGTCCGAAGACATGATACCGAAAAGAGGAATCTACAAAATCAATTAAAAATAAAAAACCATATCAATCAGCAATCTAATCTATCGTAGACTGTAGATCCATAGAAAAAGACTCTCACCTGACAGCATACTAAGAAGATAAACAACGTGATCGCGGTCCATAGCACCTTCTCCCTGAATTGGATCTACAAAACAGATGGTGAGCGTAGAATAAATTCCGATAAAAGAGAATCTCACAAGCACAGAACGAAAGTGGATCAACCGTTAACTTACTTTTCGCCGCGGCTTCTCTATTTCCGGGAGTATACTGCAGAACGGTTTTATCACCTCCAGAAATTTGACTGAAACATAGAATTAAGAATGTGAATTATGCGAATCGTGGTGGTAGCGGACGGGCTCGTGATGAAAATCGAGTGAATTTTGACGACGCGTGCAATATGTGTCGGGGAAAAACGGGAAATCGAGAGGTTACGGTCACGGGCGACCACCGCGGCGTGTTAATCAGTACGAAAACAATTTACTGTGGCTTTTCAATGGAAGATCAATTTTTCCTACTCACATCCCATTTTGAATCCGAGGTTCCGAGTGGACAATAAGTCTAGAAAACAGAATCCTCACCGGTGTTGCTTGGGATCGACACAGACGCGAGGACACCCGACTCAATCTAAAACACGAGTAAACCTGGCCGCGTATGCCCGACTGGCAAATCGTAGTGAGTCGTGGCTCCGTTCGTCGGACACGTATCAATATGCTATTGTCACGTGACCTGATGATGTTGGCCGGCACGGGAACCGACTTCCAACCAGCGTCAGTAGATGACGCCTACACGAACCGATTGGCGCGACCCCTTCACGAGACGCGGAACTTCCACAGGCGGATATAATGGAGAACAGTCATCTTACGATTTAAAGTTTCTCTGACATGCTTCCAATTTATTACAGATAGAATATTTATTAAAATATTTCAGTAAGATAGTCAAGAGGATGCTCGACAACAAATGTTTGGCAAATGTAACATTAGTTGGAAACATTAAGCAGCCAAAAGTCATTCAATTTTCAATGATTAGTATCACAGAAATCAAGATCTATAGAAATTAGTTAGGGTGGGGAGAGAGTCGCGTGCTGCTGCGTATGTAATCGCGTAATGCAAGCGCGCTCATTCAACCCGTGCACTCTGGCACGATTGGTCCAGTCCCGATATGAATTTTATCTTAGGCTTTCTTCTTATGCAGATCTATCGTTTGTTTGATATCATTTTTAATGATTCTCGAAAGGCGTTCCTGCTCCAAACATCGTATAACGACACTGAGAAACGTGGATGCGTAAAGCCGTTCAGAATTCATTTAATATTTAATGAAACTAAAGTTTGCGCATCGTGGAATACTCGTTAGATCTTTATGCATCAATATCGTACGAAAAAGTTTATTTGTTATGTTACAAAATGGAAAATATTAATAATTTGTTCGAGCCCAACTAATTCTTGCCGAATTTCTTATGAGACGCTGTACAAATTGCGGCACGAATCATCTGCTCCCGAAAATCTCAAAATAGCGCCACTACTCGTAGCGGCAAAACGCTCAAACTGTTAGCCAAAATTATCGAGAGTCGGTATATTCAGGTTAAAAACCACAGTTGGTGCTACACGTAGAAATATTGATCGTCGGTAATTGTACTTTCATGGTAACTGAATCTGTCGATAATTGTACTTTCATGGTAACTGAATCTGCCGATAATTACACCGTCGATAACTTTTGGCGAACAGTTTGAGCGTTTTGCCGCTGCACCAATTGGCGCTGTACGGACGTTTTCAGGAGCAAATGATTTGTGCCGGGATTAGCACGGGGCTTTATGGGAATAGCGGCAAACATTATTTGCTCTGGAATAAAATTAATATTTTATTAATTTCCCGTTAAAATTTTACATCATCAGAGGGCTCAAATTAAAGCTGGAAGATCGCTCTTTATAACAGCATCATTAGAATTTAAAAATCATCACGATATACGCTAGAAATTTAAAGATAATGACAAACTGTTCCTGAGAACCCATGTTCCAAATATAGGGTCTTGAAAAAATAATTGT
>CM052084.1:11838901-11867419 GCA_028453745.1 Agapostemon virescens
GTCCGTCTCGAAACGGTTCGAACGAAATCAGCTCGAGGTACCACCGGGAATCAAGTTCGGCGAAGTCTATCGAAGTGTATGCAAGTCTATCGAAGTCTATCGAAGTCTATCGAAGTCCGTCCAAGCCTGCTCCAAGATGCAAACTGTCCCTCCCGCGGACAAGGAACTCGAAATACCACCGGGGACCAGGTTCGGCGAACTATGGCGAAGTCTATCGAAGTGTATGGAAGTGTACCGAAGTCTGCGCGAAGTCCAGTTCCGGAACTCGGTCCTCCCGATGGAATCGGATCGGTCCTCTTGGCTGGCTGCCACCTGGACCGCCGTTGTTAATCAAGATGATAGGTTCAGGTTGCGGTGGAGGTTGGTTTTGAACGTCCTTTGGCCATGATCCGGACCCGAAGAGACCGTCGAACGATACGAGACGCGGGATCCGAGAGGAATCGTGTCTACACGTCCAACGCCGGGCGCCGTTTAAGCGCGACTGGCTTCCTGCGGTGCTCTATATCGCATGATCTCACGCATGTCCGATTTCCGAGTCCACCTGCCCCTCTCCAGCGTCGCGGCGCCGCGCGTCCCGTCCTCTTTCCGCGACGCCTCTCCCTCGCCAACTGTTGCTCTCCTCGGATGATCAAACGGGATGAAAAATACCTGGCACGACATCGCAATAACGCAGTCCGGGCACCTGCAACGGCCTCGCGCTCTTCGGATACGCTCCTCTTCGGCGAAAATCATTTTTCCCCGCACACCGTCGCCCGAGAACAAACAATGGATAGTTCATGAATTTTCTCTGCTTCGAACGAGAACCGTACGGCGATTTTTGATATCCAGTATTATTCCGTAAACTCTCCTTAATACCATAGTATTTTTATTAATAGTGCTATTAACACTTGAACATGTTATAAAATTTTTGAAGACACCCTTCGCCTAACGATTTGGTGGATCGTCTTTGAAGCGCGATTTTCCATCTTCGGAAAAGTATTTCTTCTGCTTTGAATGTGAATCATCCGACAATTGTTGATACCCAGTATTATTCTGTAGACTCTCCTGAATACCATAGTATTTTTATTAATAGTGCTATTAACACTTGAACACGTTACAAAATTTTTGAAGACACCTTTCGCCTAACGATTTGGTGGATCGTCTTTGAAGCGCGATTTTCCATCTTTGGAAAAGTATTTCTTCTGCTTTGAATGTGAATCATCCGACAATTGTTGATACCCAGTATTATTCCGTAGACTCTCCTGAATACCATAGTATTTTTATTAATAGTGATGTTAACACATGAACTCGTTAAACAATTTTTAAAGATATTCTTCGCGTAACGATTTGGCGCATCGTCTTTGAAGCACGATTTTCCATCTTCAGAAGAGAATTTTTTCTGCTTCGAGCGCAAAATATTGGGCAATTATTACTACCCAGGACGATTCTATAGACTCTCCTCAATACCACAGTATTTTTATCAATAATGCTATTAACACTGGAACTCGTTAAAAAATTGTTACACACATCCTTCGTGTAACGATTTCACGGACGAAGCGCGGTCTCCATTTTTATAAAACCAGTTTGAACCCAGTTTAGGCGCTTATAACGTCATAGAAAAATACTGTTGCATTCGGGAGAGTCTGCAGAATGGTTGCCGCTACAAAATTATTCGCATAGCTTTTACGGTGGCGGTAGAAAAAGATTTATTATTGGAAAAAGGATTTTCTCAGCTTCGCCCGGAAAACATTCGGCAAATGTTGCAAGCCAGGACGATTCCATAGACTCTCCTGAATACCGCTGTATTTTAAAAAATAATGTTACCGACATTTCAGTTTTCGCGTTGACGGTAGAAACGATTCGATATTGAAATATCTATCGAGATTTCCCACATTAGAACGTTGTAGCTTCAAGCTATTACACGAGTCGCCTTTCATTAAAATAGATTTTGCTTTAATCGTCGTGGGAACCCGAATAACGTTAAATTTCACCATTGGCTTCGCACAATTCGTTAAGGCGCGTTTAATTTCTGCTTGGATGTCGCGCAACGTTTCATTTTCGGTAGTGCGCGTTTGCAAAGCCATAGGATGGCCAAAACCTATTAATTACTATGACCGAAGCGAGGGCAGATCGATGCCGCGAAATGCACGGCGACGTCCGCGGATACACACCATTGCGAAATTCATGGCACGGCGAGTCGAGATCAGACGAATGATTCGTGATGCAATGAAACGAAATGCATGAAGGTAATTTTGCCGGTGTGTACAACTCCGGCAGCATCAATCGGCGACGAAGACACCGATAGTCGCTCTGTTGATCGAATTTGCCTCGAATACGACCAATCAGAATTTCCAACTGCGTTCCTCCGAATAACTTTGAAAAAAAAGAAGACGTTACGCACATGGAAGTCGTAGGAAACATGATCTAATAGAAGACACGAGCTTGCAGCTATCGTCAATGTCTACAGGCGGTCTCACAATCGGTGGCTTCAAAAACGTTCTCAAGAATTCTACAATTTTTACAGCTACAATTTTCTACATTCTAATTTATTTAACGCTAGAACTACCAAACCAAGCATTTTTACTGGTCCCTAATTTTATCTGTCGCAATTATCGAAGTTATAAAAATTTATTGTATTGTAATTTATTTAATGAAGCAACGATTGAAAATTGAAAGTGTCTGGCACATAGTTATCCTGCAATTTTCTTGTAGTCTCCAGATATAAACTGAATTCAGTGCAACGAATATATTAACGTACCAATTTATTTTATAAATAAATCCAACTATACACATTGCTATGTAATAGTGACGAGACTGCATCAATTAAAACTTCATACAACTCTCGTTGCAAGGTATACGTCATTAAAGAAGTGCATCCGAAAATTTCTGATGAAAACATTTTTATAACTTGAATTATTGCGAAAGGAAATATTAGGGACCAGTCGAAATGGCAATAATTAATTAGTAGTATTAATAAGCAATTCAATGCAACGATGGAAAATCTACGGTGATTGTAGAAGTCCTTATTTTCCCAGGACTCAATATTGTAGGAACGCAACAATATAATTTTTAGATAAACAATTCTGTTACAATTCTTTACACATGGAATTTATTACTATCACTCGTATTTAGAACGTTGATATTTTTATCGATTTCTCAACTGCAAATCTAGCGATGTAAAAGTTGTTTAAATAATAATATAGCAATTTTTAGTACCGCCTCAGCCGCCATTCGACTGCCAAGGGTTAATAAATTTCGACGGAATTTCGTGCAACTTTCAGAATTTTTCGTTCGTAATTTCTAGCGAAATTAAAACTTGTCATTCGAGTAGATGAACCTTTGCAGTTTGACAAGAAGGTGAATTTCATCTAAAGTCGACCGGAAATTGTTCTTGAAGGTGCGTGCGATCATGGGAGTTGAATGTAGCCGATTGTACAATTATTTTCGCGGCGCAGTGCTTTCAGATCCCCTATAATTAGGTATCGAATGCCGATAAGAGAAGATGACAATTATTGCCGATTGTAATGGATAAAGGCTGAAAGGATACATTAGGGAAATTTACTTTGAACAGATTCGGGCCTCTCGAAACACGTGAGAGCACGTGCAAGTATTTAGTGATCAATGATAACGATATTAACGAGGATCGACGATAACGGTGATAATGGACTCTCGCGATTTGATTGCTCTTTTTATCGGGTGTGTCATCCGCGGAAGGTCGAGGCCTTCTTCTGCTCCACCCTCGGCAAATTTCGATTCCCCACGAAATTCCCCCGTCTCGTAACTTCGAGTTAAATTTACAAAACGTCTGGCAGAACGCGGCGGTATCGATTACGCTATAAAAATTGTTAACACTTTACCGACCGCGAGTCTACTAATAGAACTTTCAATACTTGCGCTCTAACAAAATGAAGCTTAAAAATTGCTCTTACATTATAATTTTTAATGAAATTATTAGGCAACGTTGCCGAGGGTGCCCAGCTGATTCGCAATAAAAATGGCTATCAACGAGAGATTCATTAAAAAGTTGTCAATCATGAACCATGGACCTTGAAGAATTCTAAAATAATGGTAAAGCGTTAACATAACAATTCTGAACACTATTTTATTTTTCTCTTGTAATTCCACTTCAAAATTTAATTTTTATTATTTTATTTTTAATAATCGATCCATACCGATTAATAAACAATTTTAGTTTTCTGTTTTCGACCGGTGGAAAGACTGGGAACGCGTTGCACATCGACCCTTGCATGCACGCTATAGAAAAATATACAACTCGCCTAACTTTTAGTATTATTATTTGAAAAAAATCAGAGACGTACTTCGAGCAACGACGAATATATGTGCGAGTGCACGGTTGAAAATGTTTGTTGATTTTTCCGGAAAAAAATTCGGAAAAGTTTGCGAAGCGACGACCGAGAAAACTAGAGTAGCCTTTAACCAATGAAAAGTAATTGGATGATCGAGTTCGAAGTAGTTCGATGGTTTTACGCAATTCGTAGGATTCGCCCGAGGCGCTACGCAATTTTTAAACATCAATTTTCCCGTATTAGTGCCTCAATCACGCGCGTGCATTGTTTGCTCGCGCCGTGCAGCGAGGAAGAGAGATCGGAAAGCCGGCAAAGCGAAGTTGCGTCGAATAACAAATTCCATTTGCTTGTAACGCGTTAAGTGGAAGATCAAACAAGCTGGATTCGAGTATGTAGCCTGTTTCATACGTCAACGAATTTTTATCCAACCGAAGCATGCTCTTCGACTTCCAGTAACCGAATCCCCGCGGCTTCTCGAATTTACACAGCTAATTCCTGCTGGACAAACGATGAGCAAACATTTGGCGGAAGAGATGGCACGCTTTTCGCGCCGCCACCGTGATCGTTTCGCTCTTTCTCAAATAATACTCGTTAAAAATCGAAAACAACTTCGGGAAACACACGTTTCGATCCAGGAATCGTTCAATGAGAACGCAACGCGCTTTGAATCATCCACCGCGAACAATTGACTATTATTTCCTTTATTCAATATTCAAAAACCGTAACTCTAAAAATTTAAAACACGTTCACTTCTACGTGCACTCGCCTCATTTAGAAAATTATTTAAAAATACCAATAACCCCAAGAAAAGGCAACTGCCGTAACGATCATCCGGAATTGCCGAAATCAGCAATTTTTTAAAAGTTAACTGTGCAGTAAAAAATTTCGAAAAAATTCTGGACAGTACGTACGATCTCGTGGAATGTTGATGAATTTTTTCGTAGCTTTTTGCCGAGTGGAAAGGGGAAAGTTAGAGGGTAATTCATTAGGTTGAGCTCGTCCTGCAACTACCCTCGCGGTGGGGATGGAGACTCGACGAGAGATCAATTAGGCTTGGCGACACGTTTCGCCGGTTTATTACACCCAGGTTTGTTCTTTTTAAGGCCGACGACGGGGCCATTAAATTAAAAAGCAATTACCCGTCTTAGGGTCGAGTTTCTATGTAAGAACGGCGAGTGTACACGATGGTCGTTCAGCTGTCGTCGCACCCTTAGATTGTACACACACGAAACAGAGACTCGCTGATTAATCTCGTAATTGAACTACGCATGTATCAGTTCGGCGATAACTATCCACGTAATCCAGTTACCTTACTACATCCCTGCTTGTAATCGGTAGCGACATTATCGTCCGCATCGATTGTTATCAATTTATTCGCTGATAATCGTTCGACTGTGGCGAACTGCGCAATTCCAGACACCTATCGCTGCACACCGCTCTGGACACCGGAATTTCGTGGAATTACAGACACACCTCCACAGCAATTAATACAACCGATACACCGAGCACAACTATTACGATCGTTATTAAATTTAAACAATCGAAACGACTAACGAAAGTGCTTCAAATATTTTCATCGAACACCGCGAAATTGCTTCAGCAACGCTCGAAGACTTTGCGTATCTTTCTTGATTTATACGGACTTCTTTTAATCCCCTCGAGATCTCAATTGTTGTGATTTTTATATCAGTGAGAAACGAAGAAATCCCGAGGACACGATTAAATAATCAAAGCGAGTCTGTTTACAAAACTAGCGTTATCTAAAAATTAGATAATTTTACTTTGACAATCGGTGAAGCTTCCATGTAGTTCTCTTTACTTTTGTATATTTATTTGAACCCTTCCGAAATTTAAACTGCCGTGAATTTTGAAGAGAACACTTGCGGAGCGATCGAAGAATCTAATAAAGTATTAGTATAAAATAAAATTAAAATTAGTAAAGTATAAAAATCTAATAAAGAATGGAAACCGGTATTCAAGGGTATATTTTAACCTAGTTTTCAGCAACTACGATGATTGACAAAAATTGTACTTTTATCGTAGATGACTTGGACTGCTTTTGTCCGGTACTCTTGCACTCGATGTTCTTTTTCTAGACAAACAATTCCTTTTTATTATCGCTGAAGTGCCCGACGGCGTGGCAAACCGTAAAAAACGAATGGAACGTACGAATGGAAATATCAATATACCTTTAAACGTAATGACACGTCTAGATCTGGAAATGATGCGTTGACAAAGCCGATAAATGCAACTGCAATGGCCGTTGTTTATTCCGAGTTGATAAAACGAAAGGAATGTAGGAGTGTATGAAAGTTGAAGATCGCCGGGCAGAGCGGTAAACAAAATGAAAATTAAACGGTTCCAGCACGCTTGGAAAACGGTATTTAATTCAAGGCCTTTATACTTTCGCTGTTCATAATGAATTATACATGGTGCGTGACACCTCGCCCCCTCACAGGGCACCATTGAATCGACGCGACAGACAATAATGGACTCGTCGGAACGAAATCCGATCGCACGTTCCATTGTCGAACCTCCCGCAGTCTCAAACACCATTCGGTTGTTCCAAAACACGCATTCTTCGTCGAATATTTCACCATAAATTGCCGAGCCCTCGCTCTCGACACCCGAAAATTAACATTAAAGTCGTACACGCTGAAACACACGCAACACGCAGCAAGGATAAGAAAGCGATAAACAATTTTCAACAATTTCTGTATTTATACTAAAACATATTTTACACACGAGTCAGGAAACCGTTTCGAGCGACGTCGAGGAGCTTTCTGCAAAATAAAAAGTTTGCAGGTCGCAAGGGAAGACCAGAGACAATTTTTTTAAATCTCAGAGGCAAGATTATCAAACTAATTGACCTACTCGTAAACTGCTCTAGAACCTAACCCTATATCAAAATATATACAGCTTACGGTAATATTTATTATTGTAATAAAATCACACGTGTACTGCAAACACTAATAATTACTTCTTCAATAGGTGTTCTATTAAAAAATCTACAACCTCCATAACTTTTAATATTTTTGCAAGAGAAAAATCACACGTGTACTTCAAACATTGATAAATATACTTGCAAAATCCTGACACGAAGGGCTTATTGGTTTTTCCAAAAAAAAATTCCCAAATATTCAAGCGGCTTGGAAAAGCAGAACAACCCCTGCGTCACAGGTTCTTCAAAAGCTGCTCTATTCAAAAATCTGTAACTCCCATAATGTTTAATATTTTTGCATGAGAAAAATCACACGTGTACTTCAAACAGTGATAATACGAAATCCCAATGGGAAAGGTTGAAACAATTTTCTCGACAAAATGCCCAAGATTTCTGATCCCCTCGAAAACCAGAATTCTCCCTGAATCCATTCGAGAGAATGGTCCGATTGCGAACAATGGTACCATCAGCAGCGTCGCTATTCTTCAAGGAAGACGCTCTAACTCCGTTCCCGTTTGCTAATGCGAGACATTCAGAGAAGTTGGTGTTCTAACCTGGCAACGCAACTTCTCCAGTATACGAAGTGGCTTTCGAAACTTGAAACCCCTTTGGCAATGGTTAAACCTTTGACAGTGTGTGCCCGACGCTGTCTACCACTTGTATCGCGAGTAGCATTATTTTAACATTTGCCAGAGCTCGTTGCACACGCTAATGCTCGATCCAACGTGACCACTTACGCCAATATCATTAATTACAGTACGCGACACGTTATCCGTACCTTCTCTAACCATTCTCGTACGCGGCACGCACACGCGGCACTCTATTGGACGATCTTCTAGTGTATACAAATACGATTTTTCTGAGGGAATTCGCTATCTCGACGACAACGTTCGTTTTTTCAGATAACGCCGGGTCAATAGAAATACAGAGCTATTTGCTCGGAGGGTAGTTGCCCTATCGTTCTATCTTCCCTATTGACAAAGTAAATTAAATCACTATATTCCTCTTATCTTTCCATTTGTCGATACGTCAATCTAGTTAAATAACGGAACCAGATACGGCTATTAGTCGCTGGAAAAATAAATAAAAATTTCGAAACACTCTAGATATCTTATATTTTAATTTGGAGGGTGCTGCGAATCAAGGAAATTGATTATTGTCATGTTTTAAAAATAATTTTCTAAGTCTCTAAGTGCTGTTCTGTTCGAACGAGGTGCGGCGAATTAAAAAAATAATTATTATACAGATCTACGTCGAAGTGTTCACTCGTTAAAATACTTGCCAAGCGGCGTTAAGAGCTCTACAAGGCGTATTAATATTTCTAGGGCACCAATAATTCTGTGAAATCTAGGATTTCATTCTGTCCCACGAGGACGCTGATCACGTCCCTCATGGTAAGATGATGAATCGTCTCATTAACTCTTCCCGCAATGTAATCCTGGATTCCCGGAAGTACATCCGGCTTAATGATGTCCACCACCTTCGGTGTCAGCTCCTGGAAGACCTGCGGACACAGGGATATTGATATCGTTCCATCGGAATCGCATCGAAATTCACACCCGGTGCATAAGACATAATGCAATTAGTTCAATACAAACACAGCAGTTTTAAATTTATGGAATTTTTTAAAAATCGATTTTGCAGTCAACGATTTTGAAATAATTCATAATTGCGTGGGGCTAAAACGTTTCTGTCAATTTTTCTAACATTTTGTTAAAAAGAATGGTAGAAACAGAGTTCGTTAAAACTGTGTTCGCTATGTAGCTACTCTTATGGCCGAGATATCGGCTCGAACCTCGCCGTATAGGGTGTTCTTTGGAGTCCTTATCGAAAGGAACGATGACGTACTTTGCTCATGATCCTAGACAGCTCCTCGTCCCCCATAAAGTTCTCCAACCGTACGTCCAGAGACCTAAGGTTGAAGTCCAGGTCGAAGGTCTTCAGATACATTCCTCTAGAGTATCCTAACACGGTGTTCACGTAAATCTGGAAGTCGTAGACGTCGGCCTTGAATGGACCATCGCCGAACAGTCTCACCATGTTCCCAAGGACGCCGGATATGTTGTAAAGACCCTCGGCGTAGACATGTGGAATGGTTACGTTCGCGGTGATCGTGGGCCCGATTAGGGACAGCTTCGCCTTGTTGATCACGAATGTAGAAAGATTGTGCAACTCCAGATTCTCGATCACCAGAGTTACGCTGCAAAATTCACATTGACGATCGTACATTCTTCAAAAGATACTCTACATAATAATCTATAACTCCTGTAATTTTTATTATTTTTAATTTAAAAATCTGTAACTCCCATAATTTTCAATATTTACGCAAGAGAAAAATCACACGTGTATTTCGAACAGTAATAAATATGCTTGCAAAATCCTGACACGAAGGGATTATTGGTTTTTCCAAAAATAATTCCCAAATGTTCAAGCGGCTTGGAAAAGCAGAACAACCCCCACGTCACACATTCTTCAAAAGCTACTTGTATTAAAAAATCTGTAACTCTCACAGTTTTTAATATTTTTGCAAGAGAAAAATCACACGTGTACTTCAAACATTGATAAATATACTTGCAAAATCCTGAGACGAAGGGTTTATTAGTATTCCCAAAAAAAATTCTTCAAGCATCATACGAAACCGCGAATACCTCTGAACAGGCTCGTGGAAATTCATCCTCACAGTCAGAGGAGCGAAAGCCGATTACGAGGAAAGGCGAGCGACCTGTTTCTTTGCAACAGCGAGAGTTCCTGGTACTTACTTGCCTATCTCGGGATTATCAATGACCACGTCGATCTCGTCGAGCTGTAGCGGCTCGAGCGGTGGAATTCCGAGCTCGGGTATACCATAGCGCATTCTGCCGCGAAATTTCTCCAAGACTCTTCTCAGCTTGAACTCGAGTCCCTTGGAAGCCGCGCTGTCGACTGCCCCCCCGTTGCCGATTAGCAGAAGTTACAATAACAAACGCAGAGGGCACGTTAGGGTATTTAGTCCCTAGGCAAGGTTACTTACTGATGCCGGTGGTCGCTCTGGTGGCGTTGATCAATAGATTCCTCGGCTTCTCCACCGCGCTGGTAACTGAAAAAACAAGAGACAGAGACGGTAAGCCAGCTGTATTTGCTTCTGCGTTTCCCGAGTCACGCTCGTAATTGCCTCTGGGTAAAGCGAAGCGGCAAACGATCCTCCAGCGACGAGCTGACATGCGAATTGAACATCTTCAGGACCGAGAAGACACCGACGGTGCACCGATGAGTCGCCGAACGCGTTAGAAGTTCCAGAGGAATGCTAGCCGTGCAAATAAGTTCGCCGCCCTTTTATTCCGTAAGTCGAATTCAAATTATATTTTCTTCTCGGCGGCGTTTCAATGGCGTTACGTTTCTTTGACGAAAGAGGCAACTCAACTTCTGGCTGGAAGATTTTTCTGAATTCTGCACGTATCAGGAGTTGCGTTCGTTCGACCGGCTCATACTAAGAGCGTTTACACGCCTGACGCGCATTACAATGAGTTACTACGGGCCATTGCAAGTTTCCATGCGTGCACGGTGTTCTAAAAATGCGCAAAAGCAGAGTTCGGCGAAAAGAAAAAGAATATCGCATTTACCTTGAAAAATGATCGAACCTGAATACAAATTATTTTATAGCGGCGAGTTCATCGGTGCACCCATCTTATTTCACTCGGCAGAAACTTTGATTTTACTGTTCGTCCAATTTTCTGGACGGTTTACCGCGTTCGAGCTTCCGGTTAACCGTTTGCCAGAAATATGTAGGCGTTTGAAGAAGTTGTTAGCGAAAATTAGGAAGTATTAGGTGCAGCGCATTTCCTGGCAGGATTAACACTTTAACTGCTGAACTAACGATCTCCAAAAATTTCACAAAATCGAAGTAATTTATTTAACGCATAGTTATCCTTACAATTTCTTGTATTGACAAGATATCGAGTGACTTGAATGCATTTTTAAACATGAACAAATAATTTTGTTACAGTCAAAGTGTTAAAACAGTTGAATGAGAAAACCGTCGATAAAACGACAGCAGATTTTATGCGGAACAGAAACGTTTTCTTAATAATTAATCGTTTTCCCGCGCTTCTCTGATTTATCTGGCATTTCAAGCAGCGTTTATTCACTTTCGTTGCGAACGCATAAATTCCGCAGTCGAATGATAATTCTAGAGCAAATCCCGCGGTCATTAAAGATCATCCTGCATACGTTAAAAATAGTGTAAAAAGCGCATTAACAAGCGGTCAGTGAGATTCGAAATTAATCGCGCCGGTAAAAACAGGTCACGAGCCAAGCTTGGTGGTTAACAACCGCGAAAACGAAATTGTTAACGATCGATCGATATTTTATAATCTCTGCGCGTCATCGTTGCAAACCGTATTTTTTAACTTTTCCAGCAAACCGCGATGATATTTTCCCTGGATCAAAAGTCAGAGAAAAATGACTGAACCTAGAGCGCGTTGCGGATCTAAAAATTCACGAGTCATTAATTTCGTTCTCGAAAACGAGCCCCGGGGCGTCATTACGTCGTAGAAATCATAACTCACGGTAGCAGAGGATCCAGGAACGATCAATTTTACCACCGAGCCGAGCCCTCTCGCGATCGGTTACATGAGATAGCGTGTACGTGTGGTTAGGCGAACGACTGTCCGTGAATTGACGTTACAGAGCTGACTGGACACTTGTTTTTTCCGGCCAAAATCATTCTAGCGTTATTTCAAGGTTTAAAGTTAGGGTACAGCACGAGGAAGTCTAAAACTACCACCGATTTCTCATTTTACAATTATTAAATTGTTTAAATTGCCTTTGTAAGAAGCGATTCAATGCAGTTCCTTATTTAAGGTTTAAAGTTGTGATATAGCACTAGGAAGTCTAAAACTACCACCAATTTCTCATTTTACAATTATTCAATTTTTTAAATTGCCTTCGTTGGAATCGATTCAATGGATTTCCTTATTTAAGGTTTAAGGTTGTGGTATAGCACCAGGAAGTCTAAAACTAACACCGATTTCTTATTTTACAATTATTCAATTTTTTAAATTGCCTTCGTAGGAATCGATTCAACAGATTTCCTTATTTACTAGTATAAAAATCGCGCAAAATCTATTCCATATCCTGTAACGAGTCCTTGGAATAATTCCGTTTTGAATTTCTGAATACATTTTGGCTTGAAAGGCTCCGAAGGATAGTAAGAAAGAATCTATTCGAGAAACGGAAACGTGGAAAATTGAATTTTGGCCAGGAAAAACGGATTTCCGGTTCGCCATGCGTCTGAGAAAAAGATAAACAACGGATTGTTGTGTTCGATCGATTTGGGAACCGCGGTTATGACATTCGAGGCGAACAGGCCGTTTCGAACGCAGTGTCCGAAACGTCGGCGATTAGAAGCGTTGCCGCAAGCCTGAAAGAGATCTAAAAGCCCTCACGTGACCAGGGACCCGCGAACATGATTCCGTCGAACTATCTCGTTGCATCAGGCCTGATTGTAATTCGGTATAATGGATTCTGTGCCAAGGGAACCGCGCTCGCGGCACGGTTGATCAGCTTGAACAGGCGGCGGTATTCCATGGGTCATTCCGTAAGTATCTGGCATAACCGTATATCCCTGTTTTGCTCTGGTTCGATTATCGTCTGCCGAACGTAATTACGTCTCGCGTTCTCTACGACGTCTCGTGTTCCTCGTTCCCCGATAACGAGTAGGCGATCTCGCGGACGGCGACGCGCTAAAAATTAAATTTTCTATATTTCTGATTCGCGAAAGTCGCATTTTTAACATTTGGAAATTTCCTGCGAGGTGCCGAGGACCCTCGAAACAAAATCTAACTTACAATGTCGATTTCCTCGGAATTTTAGTATTAATCGAAAGCACAGTGGCTCACAAAAGTATTCGGACACTCTTCAAGCCTAAATAACTTTTTTAAGATTGGACCAAACGTCGTGACTTTTCTTCAGCAATTAGATGCATCGATTTACTAAATGATACACGAAGAGGAGCCTCATTGATGCTCGAACAGAGATCGTTCGCGACGGAACCAGTTCGAAAGTCCTCGGTTTATTGACTTGGCCCGATCAAACTCTCACATACTGTAATCCGAGGCAGTGTCCGTCACACGGTGTATCAGTTCTTTCTGCCGTCGCATGATTCCAGTCACTGTAACAGACGATTAAGCGTACAATTTCATTCTGGAATCACGACCACGTCGAACCGTGCACCGTCTCGCAATGATCGATCTACAGTCGGTGGAAAAATTCGATGGACACGCGTAAGAAAATTTATTTCTACAGATTTTAATCGTTCCAACGGGTTAACGATTCAGCGACGCGAATAGAAGCACTCTAGTAGTATAATTACACTCCTGGGCAAAAAGATAACACACCGAACCAGTGAAAATGACTGGTTTTTTCGTTTACGATTACCAAAGTTATAAAAATATTTTCATCAGAAAGTTTCGAATGAATTTCTTCAATTAATTCGAATTCACTCAATTAATTCAATAATTATTGGGATTACGTTTGCCATTTTAACGAATCAACGATTCAAGGCAAGAAACGAACGAACTTAAATTATTCGATTTTGTACCGAAAATTTATTCGGTAAAAATTGCAGTAACAATTTTAAGAGTTACAGTGTTTGCTCGACGTTTAACAGCAAGCTAGAACAAACTAAATTTTATCGTTCAATTGTGCACGTAAATAAACACTTCGGTATAGTTATTCAAGACATGCACACGTGTACATGGTCTAGTAAAAAAGTTAATAAAAACCAAGTGTGCGTGCTTCTGCCAACAGCCATTCCTGGGAGTCTATCAACTTCGTTAAAAGTCTAGCGTTTTTCTTCAACGACTACGTCAACCGGAATGTCTAAATAAATCAAAGCTGTCAAGATAAACAGCAATCGCTCGAAAAGTAATCCGATTGATTCGCCGATAACCGCAATTATCTTGAAAAAGATCAATTAGTCGGATAAAATCAGCCGCAAACAAAAAGAAAAGATTACATTAAATCGAAAGAGCGCTTCAACAGAAAAGTACAACGGCGAAGATCACGAGCGAAAAGCCGAAGAACGCGCTTAATTAAATAGTGGAATAATCGGACGATGGATTGTCCGATAATTCGATAGGCAATCGAACTGCACTCGAACGATTCCTTCAAAACTTTAAACAATTTGCCTCTGAAACGCTGTAGGTCTAACAGCTTTTAGAAATCCTAATCTAGGACTTTCAACAAATTAATTTTGAAAATATTGAGTGGTTATGTCAATCTAACTCATTGACAATTTAATTAAATAAATAAATGCATCCCTGCTGTCGGTACAATTGCTCTTGAATGTTAACACTGGTCGAGTGGTTAACGAAATTAATTTAGAAAATATTGACGTAATGTTAATCTAACTCATTGACAATTTAATTCAATAAATAAATGCATTCCTGCTGTCGGTACAATTTCTCTTGAATGTTAACAATGGTCCACTGCTAAAAAAATAAATTTACAAAATATTGAGGCTATGTCAACCATGTTAACAAATTAACCATTTAACGGAATAAATGTAGGCAGTCACGCTGCAGGCATAATTTCTACCCTTTGTTAATTCTTTCAATTACTAAAAAAAAAAAAAAATTATGTAAACTCATCGAAGCGTCCCAGCGTTGCTAACAAGAAATTGCAGTCGTCGTTGAATGTTTCGCGTAAAATCCGCAGACCGGTGAAAAATACATTAAACAGTGATTAAAATGTTTTTTCGCGAGCTATCGAGCGAACAATTTAAATTGCCATTTTCGTCACGCGCTTTCGCCGGGCAACCGAATTAATTGCTGGCTGCTGACAGTGGCCGCACCACCAGCAATGCGGAATTGCTAGCACGATGCGGGGAAACCTTCCAAGGAACGCGAACAACAATTTTCTCGAAAAGCCTCCGCCGTTGGTGTACAAACAGCGTACGCTTGTGCATCCCACAGTACATTTTCAGATTCGTGTAACATATTCAAAAGGCGCAACAATGCGAGAATAATGAAGTAATTTGTGTTGCGCATCCGACGAGCGAACACGGGGACCCGAGCACAATCGACCGACATCAGACAACAAAAGAGAGGATACGAACGACGAATAGAAAAAAAGAGAATCACGATTCTTCGTGTACGCGATCTTTTTGTCTCTCCACGTGAATCATGCTCCGCGATCCCGTCGATAACGCGATCTGCTTCGAACGCCCGTCGGAACGCAATTATGTAATTTCTCTCAGACGATCATGTTTCTTTTTTCAACGATTCCTATTTGGTCTCGCGCGCGAGATCGCCAAGCAATCAACCGATGTTTCCCAGAAACCTTTTTTCCCTCCCTTACGCATTTGCATTATGCGAATTATGCACGAACAGGTAGAAAGTTTAATATCCCGAGAGGGTGGGGGGAAAAAAAAGTATGTACCTTGACTTTGTCGCAAGGTTTGCATACACACACACACGATCGTCGTTGCACGATCGCGATATCGTGCAACGCGCGTTTCCCGCGTTTCCCCGTTGTTTGTTTCGCGGATTAAGATGCAAATTTTCCAAGTGACACTTGCAAGCTCTCCCGCGGAGCAATTAAAAAGTTAAAGCTAACCAATTCAACTTTGTGGAATCGTCAACAGCACGTTGGCAAACTTGTTCCACGAGTGTACACGGAAATGTATCGCGTTGCCGATCGAGCGAGGTCAGTAGAATTGTGCTTCGAATAAACAGAGTTAAACGAGTTCGAGGAATCCCAGAAATATTTAATCGCGAATAAACCCCTTCCCACTACGATACACGGTATTCGCAATTTCTTCTATTACACAGAGAATTTTCGTTTGAAGACGAATCGAGCGCGAAACAGCGCAAGGACATCGGATTCGCAATTTTATCATCGACGTTTCGAGCTGCTTGTTGCTCTATAAAATCGTCCTCCGCGAATTTTATTCTTATAGCTTTGTCAAGTGACAGATATTCGTGGATGAAAATCGTACAAGATAATATATAACCGGAAGGGTTGCGCATCGGGCGAAAACCCTTTTAATATTATTCTAATATTAAAATAATAATATTGCAGAAAAACTCACGGAAATTGGTCGCGCTGGTGGCAACGTTTCCAATGCCGCCCAGTATGGCCGGTATAGGTTCCTCGGGCTGCGTTTGCACATGATGAAAGGTCAGAAGGGCCAGTCCACAGATGAAAATTCGCGACGCAAGTAGCATCGTGAAGACGGACTCGTTGCTCGGAAAACGTTCAGGCAGCTCTCTGGCGAGAGCTATAAACGCGCGGTTTGCCGTTCATTCGTTCCACTCGCGAAGAGGCAGGGAAACTGACTGACTAACTCACTAACTGACTGACTGACTTAACTGGCAAGATGAAAGAGCAATGCAACACGCGTCGCCGTCATGCACGTGTGTACCAACCTGTGTGGGTTTCGGCCTCGTGCACGAGTACGGCCGTTCAGCGAAAGCGAACGGTACGACTGGCCCAAGAACTATAGGCCCCCACTACCACACCCTCGCCGACCGTCGTATCCGTAGATCATTACAATGACATTGTTGAATGACACGCTCGGGGGACGGCGAGCACCAAAGCAGTGGTAATGTTTACCATCCACGCCGGGCTTTTCTTTTGTGAACGTGTCCTGTTCTCATTATTCTGTAAGAATCAATTTCTAGATTATTATTAATACTTTATCGACCTATTAATTATTAATAATATTTATCGGCCTATTAATCCATTGACTGCCACGCAAATTTAGCGTGTCTTGCCCTGGGTGCCACGGTTTTATTTTAATATAATTAATTTAACACTTTATCGACTGGTGATTATTTCAGAATTTTTGTAAGGCCTATGATCCATGACTGAAAACTTTTTAATGGGTCCTTCAAGGCTGACAGCAATTTTTATTGCGGATCAGCAATGCATCTCCAATAATATTGTCTAATAATGTTGTTACAAATTGGAATGTAAAAATAGAATTTTAAGCTTCATTTTGATACAGCCCGAATATTGAAAAGCCTATTAATAGGCTTCCGGCCGATAAAGTGTTAAGATATAGTTTTAATAATAACTATACTACATACATTTTTCATTCATCCTTTCTAATAGTTCCTAACCAGTTATTAGCATTATTGAAAATTGTTGGGTAAATCTTGCCCGAGCTGTGTATGGAAATATCAGACAATTTGGAAATCTGGAACAATGTATTTAAGATTAGTGGCAGCAATTAAAACACAAAAGTATTTAAAAAGTCTATAAATCTTTGTCAGAGAAAATGATGGCTGTTATTAAATGTAAAAGAGGAGCCACAAGATATTAAGCATTAAATATCATTCGGTGATTTATTATTATACATAATATTAAGTTAAATGTGCTATCATTTTGTCCCTCTATATTTCCTTGAAAGTCCTTTTTTTAAACAAAATTGTATAGACTAGCGAAATTCAATTCAATTTCGTCTGTGTATAAAAAGATAACCTTGGTTGCAATGTTAAATAAAGAAAAATTAGGTTAATTTTTAAAGTGTGCTATCTCTTTGCTTTGTAATAATGACAAAATTGCATTGATTCGGATCTTTCAATGAAGAAATTCATTGGAAACTTTCTGGTGAAAATGTTTCTATAATTTCGGTAATTGTAAACGAAAAAACTCACCATATTGACTGCTTCGGTGGTTCTAGTTGTGATTGTAATATGCATTTAATTTTAATTATAACCGCAAGCATACGACTTGCTAATGCATATTTTTCATTATCGAAGAAATTAACAAATGATTCACTGTTATTTAGTCTATTTCAGGTACATACTAATAAGAAGAAGCTAGAAGTTGTCCGGAAAGAGACAGGTCTGAACATATATATATGTATATTGGAATTACCGAAAACAAATGACGCGTGTTTCGTCGCGTGAAGTTGTCTGAAAAGATGGAGAAAGATTATGGAATAACACAATAACTTATATAATTTAATAAATGTAAAGCAAAATTTAATCGCGTTTCAATCTTACCTTAAAATCGGCACGAACTTTCCGGATAACTCAATAGATTTTCCCGAACGACCCTCGACTCAACCACAAACACAATGACGCTAATCGATTGTTTTGATTCTCGATGCTTTCACAATGAACGAGCGGCTATGTCGCGCCGGCGTGCCCGCGCATCCATGTGCGTCGCCGAACAAATGAAGCCGACGGAATGACCTCGCGCCGACGAAAAGAGAAACAAACATAAGAAGAACGCCGGGTCCTCGCAGTGTTATAAATCGTTCCAAACAGTGCACATCAATTTCTCGAGCAGTGATCGTGGTTTCCGAAGTTTTCATTCGCGAATTTGTGGTGAAACGTCGTGTTCAGTGCCTACCTGTTGCGCCGCCGTGCAAACGCGTCTCCGTGTACTCTCTAACAGCAACGACGATTCACGCGTTGATAAGGTAAGTGAACTTTACCGAATAATATCTAATATAACATACAAATTAACGTTGTGAACGCGTCCTGTCTTATAATTTGTGCTTCGATCAGTGTTAATAGTATTGTTAGGTTGGTTGCACGCGAAATGCCCGATTTTGGAATGCGAGTGTCAACGACGCGTCGGCGGCGCGCGCCGATCGAGAAAACCGTTACAATGTGGACGCCGCCCCATCGTATTGCGTCGTCCGGAAAGCTCGTGCCGATTTTCGAGAGGCTGCACAAAGACAGGTATGAATATATTATAATCATTGAAATGACAGTGTGAAGTTTTCTTTCGTAGTGAAAGAGTTAAGACGCCAATTAGGGTTTCATATATTTTTGTATGTGCTTATTTGTGGTGGATGTTTACTGATACAAGGCATCCGGTCATTGCGACGCTCGCATTGCTGTTTTACTTTACTTCATATAATCTGTTTAACTATACTTTTAAATAGTTGTTTGTTCATTTTATAATTTATAGGAACATCGAATATACGGTAACAGTCTAGTCGAGAGTGTATATGTGCCCATAATTATGAGAGTGGTCCGAGTGTTTCTTGTTTCGAGATATTCAATGAATTGCATTCAATAGATCAAGAAATTATCGGATTTACTTCTTCCACATTTTAACTGTCGAACCAACAACCTCAAAAATTTCACAAAATCAATATAATTTATTGAATAAAGTAACAATTTAATATTTAACCTCCAGATTCTCCAGATATCAATTAAATTAAGTGCAACGAATATATTAACAGAAAAATTTACTTTTAAACACGGACAAAAGTATTCGGTGAAAAAGTATTCGATCTTCTTTTAAAAATCGGCACGAATTTTCTGAACAACCCAATAAACGTCAGTGTTGAGAGCATCAAGTTATATGCATTGCAGAATATTTAATCGGGAAATCGTATCTCCGAAAGAGGATACGAATAAATTTGCCCAGAGATAGAAACAGAGAGATACTGAAAATTGATGATACACGAAATGCGATATTGAATTTAGTAGTAAATTTAAAATTAATAATTCGAACCAACAGAAAATATATATCGAGTTCGATCCATTTATTACGTACTGCATTCTTTCACCTTGTTCGAGCCTCGTATTTGCTTAAATCACATATACAGAAGCGTTCGAATGCTAATAGGTTTATTCGTATCGAAATGAATATTTATCATGCATCACGATTCAAGTTCCCAGAAGACAAAGTATCTAGCCTCTTTGTGAATCATTTTAATCGATTCGTGATTAAACGTCAGGATTTACATGACTGTTTGAAAATAATTTTAAAAGCGATACACTCTAAGCTAGATTAATTAGTGGGCTAGGTAGTTAATTTTTCTTTTATTATTAAACAGTTTCGCAAAGCCATCGCGTTTCTTAATTAAATTACGAATTAGGGGAAGCTGCATAAATTGCGACCACCTCCGTTCTTATTCCCTTGCAATTAACTTTGTTTTAATTCGTTCCGAAGAGGAAGATATATTTAAATAAAAAGACTAGCTGCACGTAAATGTTTTCAGGTTATTTATTACTATACAAATTCGTTGTAAAACAATTTTACATATTTATATTTTTGTAATTTTACATTTTTCTCGTAGAATTAGGAAATTTTTATAACAATTGGACTAGTTTTCTTGCCATCGTCTCGCACGAAGAGAAACAATTAATTTAGAAATTAGTTAATTTTTCGGTTAATCGTCAGTAGCCTCGGAAAATAGTTGATAACGTTTAAAAAAATTTTAAATATTTTATTTATTAACTCGAATATTGCGGAGTCGTCGGAAGGATTATTTTATTAGGAGATTTCCGTCGAAAGACGCCGGTTCGAGTTTTGTTTCTATTGCGATATTTACTAGCGTGTTTGGACGATTTAATATCGCTGTCAATTATTTTATTCCTCGAGCTGGCTGAGGATAAATTGGTTTCGGGTAGACCCATCCACTCGGCAGATACGATGGCCTTTGTGGTACCGGGTAGATAGTTATTGCTCCTGAAGGAGCGGCAGTAGTAGCCAGCTTAGCGCTTATCATCGTCGCACACATCACTATGATCGCGATGGCGACATTTAGAATCCTCCTTAGCGTAATCTGCAACTAATTGGAATTGCTCAAAATCGTCTCAATTTTGAACAGAACAACCTCGCAACGACAGCAGAAATTCTAGCAGATTTTTTATGCAGAATAAATTCCGAGAACAATTTTAAAAATTACATAACAAGCTCTTGAGTGCGCAGAAATTGTATAAAAGTCCAGGAACAATTTTTAACGTAGCACAACAAATATTTAACAATAGCAGACGTTATATAAAATTCTGTATATAGAGAAACTTCGACAAAACAATTTTTAAACGAACATGACAAATTTCTAACAACGTTAAATATTCCATAAGATTCATTGTAAAACAGGAAATTTGGAAAATAATTTTTAACGTAGCATAACAAATATTTAACAACAGCAGACGTTATATAAAATTCTGTATGTAAAGAACTTCGAGGAACAATTTTTAAAATAGCATAACAGTTGACGTAACAATAGTAAACAAAATTAGAATCTTCGTAGTCGGATAGCTGAGTTCGAACCGCAAGAGGAATAAATTACTCGTTGCACGGAATATTAGAAAGCGAAACTGAGAAAGTAATAACTTAAAAAAGAAACAAGGAAAAAGAAGAAAGATAGGTCTTTGAATGTTTCGTTTGATATCGCAGGTAATTTCCCTTTCATTACCATGGTCGTGTAGAAGCTTTCCGCAAATCCTTGAATCCGTCTCGTTGACAGGGCTTTGAAAGACAATCTTCGCTTGCAAATGACCGTTGTGTTTTTATACCTGTCGTTTTCGAAGAGGTGGGCACTGATTTAGGTCATAAGTGACGACACAGCGAGAAATTCGCGTTAGTGGGTCACGGGGTTCATTTTTACGTGTTTCCTCGCTGATCGGATTTGTAGGCAAATAAATCTGCCTGCAATTTACCGTCGCCCATCGTTCGCTCGATCAAACAAATTATATTTAAAATACAGTTTAATTCTCCTACTGGTAATTTAACTGCAGGAGCATCCGATTGTACGACTGCATCCGCGTTTCACGCGTTGAATGCAGAGCCATTTTGCTTAGCTTTCTCGTCACATTTTATTTACCTTTAAACGGTAATAATCCAACTGTGCATAAGCAAAAGACTCGCTAAGCCCATTTTCTGTTTCAATTAAATCTATTGAAATAGTGCGAATATTTCTTAATATTATATGAATTATCTACAACATATTAATTTGTAAATTTGATAACGTCAGTCCCCGGGGACTGACATAGCATTTAACATGTTGAACCTACCTCCCTTGCTAAAAAATATCCGTTACCATATTCGGTTATATAAAAATAATCGAAATTGCAAAGATGCAATAATTAAATTAATTAACACGTTGAATGCGGAGTAATTTTGCTTAGTTTTCGCGTCACACTTTATTTACCTTTAAACGGTAATAATGCAACTGTGCATAAGCAAAAGACTCGCTAGCTAAGCCCATTTTCTGTTTCAGTTGAATCTATTGAAACAGTGCGAATATTTCTTCATATTATATGAATTATCTGTAACATATTAATTTGTAAATTTGATAGCGTCAGTCCCCAGGGACTTACATAGCATTCGACCTGTTGAATTCTAGAATTAAACGGATACTTTGGCATCAGCCGTGTATTTCCGATGGTTGTTATGATGGAATAATTTACTGTCAATTTTCTAGAGGTCCTTGGCCCGTTTGTCAGCGACCAGCGTTGAATAGCGATCGGTTCGGACGAAAGCTGATAGCCTGGACACGTGTGCTGTCTTGTACGTGTCTTTTGTCAACGACGGTAAACAGCTCGTTCAAAGATCAGAGTGGTACTTGCTGTGCAATCGGCAACACACATTTCGGTGTAGATTGATAGCTCTGCAATGAGTCATCGGGACTGTCAATGAGGCCTATGTTTAAATATCGCTAAGGTTCCTCGAATGATTCACTTTTAATAAATTCCCGGTGCATTTAAACGCGCGTTTGACGCGCGCGCAGAAACCGGTGTTGAAACGCAGTTCCGAAGCCGTGTTTCTTGCGATCTGCGTCAGTGATCGATCAGTGGATGGTCAGGTTGCTTTTTAATTAGGGAAGCGCATGTTAACCAACCGGGTCTTCCAACAGTATAATAAACAACGTATAAATACTTTAAAAAATATAAAATTTTTAGGAATATTACATTCTTTCTCTAAAATCAACGTTTAAAAATGTTACATCATGTATCCATTTGTATGGTACCGTTTTCACTGGAAGACCGTGGCAAATCTTCACTTTCCCTTTGGCTACACTCCTCGTGGCCGTCCTCTTGAGCATTTGTCATTGTAAAGTGGATCATTCTGCGAAGAAACGTCCGTTGTTAAACCGAATATTCAACTCGTGCACATTCTACAACGCGTTATCAATTTAATTTGTTTAACATGGCCGAGCTAAGGGGAAACGTTTCAACCTATATTCTCTACGTGTTTGTTTCTCGACAAACTAGTAGCAATATACTGTCGTCTACGAAGAAGCCAAGTAGTACTGCGTATTTGTTTTTGGAAAGTACAAAAGTACGAAAATAAAATTATTTGATACCATATTGCAGCTTAAAGTATCGCTACATTGACATTGTCGAGGTAATCTGGTGTTCACTGCTTGATTTTACACTGAATAATATCGTTGGTACAGTGGCATGCAATGACAGAGAATTATAATAGAATTATTTATGCGATATCTCCATGTAGAATTAATACACAGCGAATTTGTTACTCACAAGATTAGCATGAATATCGATGCTTGAGTCGAGAACGTCAGCCAAAATATTGAAGCCGGTGCGGTGTGAATAGTCGCGTTGTATAGTTGAGAATACAATACGCCGCTGAACAGAGGCACCGCGTTGTCGCAAACGGAAAGCATCGCAAACACTTTTCCTGCAAACGACGATTGCGTTATTTATTATTGAAAATTAATTGACTCGGGGCGGAACTATTCGTATACGCGCTCTCTACCACAGCTAGCTAAACTTTAAATTACATTCTTGGGTTTCATTAACCCTTTGCACGCTAAAAATTGCAACGCCATTATTTGAAATGATTTTTACATTACTGCGCTTGCATCTAGGAAAGCGACAACGGTTTCACTGTTGTAAACACGAATAATAGTAAAAATCTGAATATGTAAACTAAAGTAAAAGTTTCGGGACCAGAAGACTTGGTTTTTTAATAATTTGTTTTGAATTTTCCAGAGTTCATTCACCTCTCTCTTCGGCTGGCACCAATTTAGACGTCATCGACCTGAGAACCGGCGCCACTATCGGACCCAGTGCAGCCACGCCGGCACCTGGAATCATTTTCATAAATTGTTCAACTCCGTCGTCTCCAGGATTGTTATCGTGATCATTTTGAGTAAGAGTTCAATTACCGACGTAGAACATCTTCGGAACCTTGGCGAAGATGAACAGAATTCTGCCAGCGGCATGCGAGATCGCGCCAATCGCGACGATGATGGTGTCTTGTATTTTCAATAATTTGCTCATCACCGGCACGCCGATCAGCATCGCTGAAAACGAAAGTATCCCGTAATCATAAGTGGAGATTGACGTTCGCTCGTCGGAGAGTTGAGGTCTCCTTGCGAGTGAAAGTCTCTCGGAAATCACCTTTCACTCGGTTTACTTGCTAGCCACCAATTAATCCTCGGACGACCGGCCATGTTTGGGATTTTATAAACGACAATGGTCAGAACCATTCGCTGTTCTGTTTACCAATTTTTTTAAATATATTTTTCGCCGATATTTTCTTGTAGAAGCATTAAAAATTGCGTTCGATTTAATCGCTGGACACTGTGGAAGTAACCCAGGTTTGCGTAACATCGTTAAATATTTCTAATCTAACGGAAATGGAGATTTAGAGTTTAGATAAGCAAAGTACTTTCGATATCATGGAATGTCCGAGGTTCATCGTGTGATCGGTCACAGTATTATACAATTATGTACATATTTATACAGGCTGCCCTGTAAAGTTCGAAGAAATTTCGAAAGGGAGATATTCCCTAGGCGATTCTAAGCAACATTTTCCTTTGCTGTTTTGCGATCCGACGCTTCGTTCTCGAGTTATTCACGAAAAACCCGGACCAATCGGCGCGCGAGGAGCCGTGACGTATGCCACAGCGACGTCCACATCTGGAGCAACATGGCGGCTCGACTGACAGAACGTGGAGCATCCCGGGAGCAGGACGCAGCACACCTTTTTGTTAATAACTCGAAAACGAAGCGCCTAATCGAAAATTTCCAAAGGAAAATGTTGCTCAGAATCGACCCACAAATATACCATTCGAATTTCTTCGAGCTGTACGGAACACCCTGTACAGATTCGTATAGTAACTCTGTAATGCGTGTAGGTTGCTCGAAAATCGGTGTTAGGCTAATTCGTAACTATGGTAGTTGCATTCACCTAGAACGAACGTGGTCGATTGAAAAGTCTTGAAGTGGCTATAGCTTGTGACGTCCCACTTGAACATTAGCTGGGTGTACAAATAGCTCATAGGCTTTTCGTCTCTCTGAAATGTGTAGAGCATCATGATCGTCAGCAGCAACCATAAATGCAGCTTCCCGTTATTCCGTCGGGATTTAGTTAATGTCTGTAGAGTTGCGGTAACGTGGTTCTTGTCGAAGAAGTCAGTGAATACGTTTATACCTATAAGGGAGGTTTGTTGAGGCAGCGTTTGCCAGTCTAGAACAATCAGCGAGTACACTATCGATATTAGCAGCAAGCTAGCATTAATCGTGAACATGTTCGTATACGACGATGCGGCTATGTGCGTGTACAGATATGAACCCAGAGCCACTCCTGCAATTAAATAACAGTCAATTAGAGCCTCCGGTATTATATATATAACTCTTTGCACTCGAAGCAATTAAAATAATTCCATTGTACATGGTTCATTTTCTTTCGTGAATATAAAATTTATTATTAGTTTACTATTCATTTATTAGATTAGTTTATTTATTATATTAGTAGGTACTAGTTGATCGTTTTAAAAAGTATACCTGTTGGCATAGTGCTGAGGTATACAACGTCCAGTATCATGATCCTTATAGTTCTCTGTTTCACGGATGATATGTCGGAGAGGTAGGCGAAACAGCTGCCAAATATGGCAACGTCAGCTCCTAGAACCCCCATAGGCAGGCTTGCGGTATACACGATGGTGTTCAGGTTCCACGTGGGCATTAACGAATTGACAACGATCATGACCGAGTAGACGAGCTTCCCAACGAGTCCCATGATCAACACTAGTTTACGACCTCGCCGGTCGCTCCAGTTTCCAAAGAATAGAGCTAGGATTATTGGCACCACGTGGCCGGCGATATTGTTCCATTGATGGAACTCCGACACGGTCACCTGAAATTAGTTCAACGAATTCGTGTGTACTGAAACTTTCCTCGCGTAGAAAATTCTTCGTGAAGTATTAAAACATCAAACATGCAGTTAGTTGGACGCATACTTGGTCTCCTAATCCTTTTTTGCTAGCTTACTGATCCCGATCACACTTCCGCAAACATCGTTTCGTTATTATTTTCTAATTATTATTATTAACATCAAAATACATCTGTAACAGCATTGTTATTATTTTGTTCCTTTTTAACTTTTACTCGTCGCGAAAGATAACATTTAATTCAAGATTAATTCAAAAGATTCATTGAATAGTGATCGGTCATAGTATTATAGATATTTATACAGGCTGCCCTGTAAAGCTTGAAGAAATTTCGAATGGGAGATATTCCCGAGGCGATTCTAAGCAACATTTTCCTTTGCTGTTTTGCGATTCGATGCTTCGTTCTCGAGTTATTCACGAAAAATACGGACCAATCGGCGCGTGAGGAGCCGTGACGTATGCCACAGCGACGCCCACATCTGGAGCAACATGGCGGCCCGACTGGCGGAGCGTGGAGCATCTCGGGAGCAGGACGCAGCACATATTTTTGTTAATAACTCGAAAACGAAGCGCCTAATCGAAAATTTCCAAACGAAAATGTTGCTCAGAATCGACCCAAGAATATAACATTCGAATTTCTTCGAGCTGTACGGAACACCTTGTACAGATTCGTATAGTAACTCTGTACTGCGTGTAGGTTGCTCGAAAATCGTTTTTGGAGCTCGGTAAAACAATCATGGAAAAGATCTTTCCTTCGTTAAGCTGAATATTGTTTTCATTTTTAATTTATTAATTACTAGTGTCAGGTTTCATCGGTTTCCAAGTCAGTTTCGCTTGTCATTCGAATATTATTTATGATTTAGTAAAAATATTCAATCTTCCTCGATATTTTCCATTGTTAAATAAATAAACCGGTTGATTATCTCCCGCATGGAAACACGTGTTCCGTTTTTTGTTCAGTAACTTGTGCGGTCGTTGAGGAACGTGTGGTATAAATGTTGCAGCAGTTAATATAATTTGTTGACTGCCATAGAGCGTGTACCTGAACCTGCGATTTTATGGTCATGTTAGCGTTCAGATTCGCGCAGACTTCCTCCGAGTAGCCATGATCAACGCGGCACGATTTGTACACGAAAAATGCCTGCTCCACCACCGAGGTGATCATGAACGCCATCATGTACAGCCACATGGTCGGCTCGACAGAGATGTGGCGGACCCATTTGAAATACTTCTCCAATCTTCGTCGGGTCGTGCTCAGGTTCATTTCCCGGTTGCACGAATGATAACATGGATCAGATTCCATGGTTGCGTCAGATAATATTGCGAACATTAGGCACAATACTTCGATCAGCTGTAACAGTAAACAAAACCGACGTCGTTATTTGGCCCCTTCGTTACTTTCGTAATCGCCGGCTCTAATCGCCCTGCCGATAACCAACACATGCCAGAGACATTTAAACGTCTTTCGGTCGATCGTGTTTTCGCAGTTTTACTTTCGACGCGCGTGCTTTGGCTACGAATCGATTTAAAAATAACGACGAATTAACCCATCACACGCGGATGACTCTCTGCCGACGCGCTCCGTAGAGATTGCGTGCGCTCGTTTAGAATTTTTTCGATTAATATAGCACAGTGTTCGAAAAAGTAGAGTTTACCCTTTAAAATGAGTCTAGCTGCATCAACCTACGATTTTTTTTTCACGAAGTTGCAATAATTTGAAGTTGACTCATTTTTCTATCCAAAACCGGGTCACCTCTAATTTGCCCCTGATAGTAGATAAAGAGGAAGCTTTGGAGAAGATTTTAGCGTTTGAACCATGTCGATAGTTCTAATTGTTTGGCCGGGGCACGACTTCAAAGTTTTGCCAAATATCGACGAAAATCGGTAAATATTGAAGGTAACCCCCTTCTCAATATCGCGAAAAATCGGTGAAAAATTATATGTCTCCGATTCTTTTGTAATTTTGGCAACACGTTTCTAGACGCTCGGTGAGAGTGTATGGCAATTTTCAGGTCGATCGGAATCGAATTGTACCCGTGGCGCGACTTTGAAATTTCGTGGCGATCAATGGCGAAAATGGGAAAAATGGGGTTGATAAAAGGTAGCTTCCTGAAGTCCCCCGATTTGCTAGCTTAGATTTTGATGAGCTCTTCTTAAAGGGGAAGGTTCGCGGAAGATTTTCGTTTTTGAATCATGTCGATAGCTCTAATAGTTTGGCCGGGGCACGACTTCAAAGATTTGCTAGATATTGCCACAAAATCGCTAAATATTGAAGGTAACCCCCTTCTCAATATCGCGAAAAATCGGTGAAAAATCATATGTCTCCGATTCTTTTGTAATTTTGGCAACACGTTTCTAGACGCACGGTGAGAGTGTATGTCAATTTTCAGGTCGATCGGAATCGAATTGCA
>CM052084.1:11886294-11896915 GCA_028453745.1 Agapostemon virescens
TAATTTAATCTAGTCCATAGTTTCGTTGGAAGCAAATGTATTTTAATCTACCAAGTTGCGAAGTTGTTGAACAATTTCCTTTTTAAAGGAACTGCGAACGACGTTGATGTTTGAAAACTGTGTTGGACATTTTTGTGAGCTTTCCAGAGAAGTTGTAAATTATTTAGCGTGCTGGATCGAATTAACTCAAACAGAAGGCACCGACGTAACCTCGGATTCAATTGCTCTGTTTGGAGTAGCTGAAAGTTTTTTGGCACTCACGTCTGAATTGACAGTGGACATGAAGTGAGCGGCCACGTGTTCAGGAAGTATGTTTGCCAAGAGCTTCTGGTTGTAGGCCTTGAGGTGTTCCATTTCTTCTTTCTCCTCTGTGGCCTGCAGCTTCCACAGAAAATCCAGCCTGCGGTCAATCGGAAAAATCTTCTTCACTCAACAATAAT
Organism: Agapostemon virescens; assembly: GCA_028453745.1. Lineage (NCBI taxonomy): Eukaryota > Metazoa > Arthropoda > Insecta > Hymenoptera > Halictidae > Agapostemon > Agapostemon virescens. Next base: position 11,886,735 of record CM052084.1, read on the forward strand.
TAATGCATACAAGTCGTTCGACACTTGGTATAATTCTTTTAGCAATTTTACTATCAATTTAAATTCTACAAAGATCAATGCAGAAAAATGGTACGTCCTGAATTATTCTGTCCACATTACAAATGTTATATAAACTTATTTTATACAAGTTTGTACCTGCTTGCGCCTAGACTAAATTCCAAAAATAATAATTAATTGTAATACGAGACAGTGAAATGGTCAGAACGAATGGTTTCTATGTTTCTTTTCAAGTTCTACACCGTTGTATTATGTTTCAGCTTCAACACGGTTCGCTGCAATAAAGCTAGAAAAATTTACAACCGCATTAGCAGGTGTTCCGCAAAAATTTAAATGAAAATTCTGTGGAAATTGACTTCTCCTTTGCCGGTTAATTGTTCAGAGGGAACCAGCCGTCTTTCCGAATGGGCTAGTGAGTTTCGAACGTGCGCGATTAACCGTTTCACGGTTGTTTTCCGTTGGCGTTTAATTTTGCGAGGCTTCATCGTTTCCGAAAATTGAGTAGCTGTTCGTAGACGTATTAATCAGAGGTCTCTTATATTTCACCTGTAGGTAGCCTCGGTGTGCTGCGAGTGAGCAACCAGACAGGCCATAAAGAAAACCACGAGCACGCCGGCGAGCCATCTCCCAGTCAGTTCGACGTCTTCCTCGTGCAGAGCCTCGTATATACTGATACCCAGATAGCAGGCGACCACTAGGCTCAGTATCGCCACTTTGAACACCGACGTGAGGATTTGGTAGACCGCGCAGGTTATCATCACCAGCATCACCAGCACCGGGAAGAGCTGGAAAATTCGTTTACCCTTTGTACGTTTTTCTCCCCTTTCGGCCCTCTTTGAAGACCCGGGAAATGCTTAATCCTATTTCTCGAGCGACTCGAGGAGCTCTCAATTTTCGGGATTTCTCGGGTTACCGAGCGATCCTCCTTGGGGAAGATCAATTTCATGCTGTACCGGTCATTTTTACGGTTTAGGGTAGCTTTTATCTGCAGGTAATTTGTTAGAGGACAGCCGCGTAATTGGAAAGTCGCTTTATATATATATTTCTGCGTTGTGCGGAAAATGGTCGAGCGGTCACAGAACGTATTTCCAATGAAACTAATACTCTGTCAAAGTTGTGTAGCAGGCTAAGGCAGTTTTTGTCAAATATTGATATTTTGGTAGATTCCATTCCCGTCTTCGGTGAAACATTTCTGAGACTTCAGAAAGCTGAGGAACATTTTCGAAGGGGCCATCAGCCAATATATTAAGTTCTCCGCACGAAATAAAAATTTATACAGCTTCTGAAACTTGAGGAACGTCGTCTTGCGAAATGGGTACGTGATAATAAATTGTTTCCAGTCCAAATAAAAATTTCTAGAGCTTCTGAAAGTTAGGAACATCGTGTTGGGAAACTGGCACGTGGTAATAAATTGTTTCCACTCCAAATAAAAATTTCTAGAGCTTCAGAATGTTGAGGAACAATTTGGAAAAGCGCTGTTAACTGATAAAGTATGTCCCCAATCGAAATAAAAATTTCTAGAGCTTCAGAAAGCTGAGGAACAATTTGGAAAAGGGTTGTTAACCGATAAAGTATGTCCCCGCTCCAAATAAAAATGTTTAGTGCTTCAGAAAGCCGAGGAACATTTTGAAAAGGGCCTATCAGCCAATAAGTCTCAAATGTAACAATTATGTAACAAATTATGCCTTCGTTTGAAAGAAAAATTTCTAAAGCTGCAATACACCTCAGTATTTCCCAAAATGGCTAGACTTTTCAGACTCGAATTCGAGTCGTTTAAATTCTTTGAAACTAGCTAGAGAGTATCCACTTACGTCAGCGAAGACAGTGTAGTAGCATACATCATTAGGGTTCTCGATGCTCCTGAACGTCACGCTGGAATTCTCTGGCCATTCCACGTAGGAAGTGCCATTGCTGCACACTCGTACTCCCTCCAATGTCAGCTAGATAAGGGAGAACACATAGATAGTGGTATAGATCAATCAAGCTTGCACTTCCTCCGAGGTGTGATCTATTGGCGCTAGGATCAAGCGATCGACACTCTTGGGATTTCATTAATCAAGAGGATGCTCTCTTCTATTCTGTGGACTTTATCCATCGATAGCGGTGATTGATTGTGTTCGCGATGTTGCCTGCTGAATTTACGCTATCTCAATTGCTGTTGCGTTTAATCGATTGGAAATATTCTCTCCGATTCTTCTAGAACCAGCGGACTTAATTGCCTGCGATTACAGAGCTACTTCCGGTATAGCTCAACGCGCCCTCCACTTCGTCTTTTCCATACTAAAAATTAATTTAACACTAGAACTACCAAACTAGCCATTTCAACCGGTCCCTAGAATTTTCTTTCGCAATTATTCAATTTATAAAACTGTTATCAGAAATTTTCGGATTAACACTTTAATGGCCTCACGTTTACGTTGGATTTATTGTTCGATAGTTCTAGCGTGTTAAAACATTTCTAGACCGATACTCTTTATTTTATTCGGTATTATCTTCGGCTCCGAACGACCGGGGATTTTTTAAAAATTTTTGGGGGGTTCTCCGGTTAATGGAACGCGATCAACCCCCGCGATAAAATCGATTTCCTTCGTGCAAAATATTTTCTTTCTCCTCTTTCTCTTTGTTATTACGATTAAAAAATTCATGTCACATTACAGGAAGGTTTTTCTTCGACTTACCAAGGGGCTTAGGGAGGTGAAGAAAGTTAGGAACACGACACAAGTGGCCAGGGCCTGCGACACTCCTCTGTTCTCCGAGATGTGCACCGCTACGTTTCTTAGGCTCTTCGGCACCCTCTGCAAAAGGATATCAGAGGATCGTCAATCGTTTATTCTCCGGATTCGAGAATTATTTTAACGGATAGAAAGTTGGAAGGATCTGTCGCGGACTATGTAATGCACCGGCTGCCCTAAAAACGTTCTAAAACGTGGCGTTCCGTTCGATTTGTTGGAGCGTGGTTCGATCAAGTTCAGGGATCAATGATCCGCGATTCCTGTTGTAACAAAGGGGACAGACTCGTGCTGGCTCATTGTGTAATAGACGAATCGATGACTTCACCGCTGACCTGGAATCTAGCCACGTATTCAAGGTTAAGAGGAAATGGCAAGATTCCAAAGAGTGTTGGCCATCGATCCAGTCTACTTGGAAATTGTTCAAAAGGGGTTGTCTAGATGTACAAGTTGTCCTTATCAGTACCTTCTGTTATCCGGATCGCGAATCAACTAACGCGCGACGACTTACCTCGTTCTTCTCCGCCAATAGGATCCCATTGATCAGGGCAATCAACGCACTGCTCACTCCTATACACGTGTACAAATATACGCTCCTGAAAACGAATTAGCAGACACGTTATTATCCGTTAGCACACTTTAACATCTTTATATTTTTACAGTACTCGTATATGATTGCAATAGTTGTTCTCGAATTTGTTCATATTTTTATCTGTGGTGTTCTGTCGTTGAAAAAAATAAAACTGATTTTTTCGACGTTCGTTTAGTAACTAAAAAAGTAGTAATTTTCCGTGACAGAATTCTTTAGCGAATTCTCCATTCTCTTAGAATATTTTCTACATAAATTAATAATACAGTGTTGCGGATTTACAGGAGAAATTGTTTAAATAATTCTGAAATTTGTCCGTGAGAAATTCTGAATTTCAACTATTGCATTCGTGGAAGAATTTGTATTTCGCGATGGGGGAAGCGCGTTGCGCGAAAGTTAAATAGATTTAATATATAGAATTTGATTCAATTTAGTGGATTACCCGTTCAGAGTGATTGCTATGGCGATCACGACCACCATGTAGACAAACCCGGAGCAAACAAAGTAGGCTGACAGCATTCTGTCCCGCTCACGAGAATACTGTAACAGAAATAATCAAAGTTACATCGCAGAATATTTGTCGCGACTACTGGAATCGCTTTCCGCGTTAACCCCTTGCAATTAAACTTATTGTAATAACGCGTTCGTCACGATAATATGGCAACGGTTAATAGCGGCAAATAATTTTATGCATTGGAAATGATTTAAAAAGGAAAAAGGAGTCCAGACGAAAGTAGGATGCAGTTGCAAGACGCAGCTGGCAATTATTATGCATGAGCATTTATCGGAGAGTTGCCGGTGCGACGGGAAAGTGAAACTAACTGAGGAACTTTTTAACGAAGCACCGTTGAAATTGTTGGTTTTTTCGGTGGGGGATGATCGGGGGATGATTTAAGGTACCTTTTCCTCAACGTCAGGCCGTCGAAACGTTAGAATAAATGGGGTGCAGTATTCCGCCCTTAGTCGATCTATGCTCCTGGCGTCTATCGCTCTCATCAGGTACTCGTTCACCTCGTCTTCAGGGTCCTTCTTCGGCTCGTTAGTCTCTCCGAACCCTAGCCTGCCGAGTAATCGAGAATCGATATCGAGAACAGGTCGAAAATGATACTGAAAACGTCATCAATCATCCACAACCACTCCGCGAAAAGCTCCGAATTATGTCAACTATTTTCAACACCGTCATTTGTTCACGTTGCTGCAAAAACTGACGGTGCTCCAGACCGATTCCTAACGTTATTCCAGCGAACAACATTTTTAGGAATCTCTGTGTACGCGATTCATTAAAATAGATTCTCTTCGCGGCATTGTACAGCTTGCATATTTGTTAATAACTTTTCTTAATCGCGCCACGAACATTGCATCGTCCTAGAATCATTCGTTCAATGTTTGTTCCTTCTAGAATTTTCTAATAAATTTTCTCAGTGGCTCAAAACGCGTACACACAATTCTGGCATTGTTTATCGAGTTAACCGGAGAATTAATTGGGAATCTTTTTGCTCCAGTTTCCAATCAGCTCGGGAAACATTTTTAATTGCTTCTACCTTGGATTTTCACTATTTTCTTCTCTCCTCTGATCTCTCAATCACGGCTCGTATTATTTTCGACTCCGAACGACCGGGGATTTTAAAAAAAATTTTTCGGGGAGGTTCTCCGGTTAATGGAACGCGATCGGCCCTCGCGATAAAATCGATTTCCTTCGTGCAAAAGGTTTTCTTTCTCTCTTCTCTTTCTCTCTCTCTTACTTCGCCTGTTTGCCGTGCTGCGATCCGTGTCCCATCATTCTCATCTCCTTGGACACGTTCCCGTTCGCGGGCAAGCCCTTTCGCAGCCCCGTGGAGGGTATGTTGCCCTTAAACGAGTCCCCCGGGACGATTAGGTACGTTTTGATATTGTTCTCTTTGAGGTAAGCGTTCCTCTCGCCGCCGTGGCCCTCTTCCACCTCGTAATAACCGCCGAGACAGTCTAGTGTCTCTTTCGTGATGTGCACGCGCCTGGAACAATTAATTGGCGACCGAGAGAGGCTTTGTTAATTAACCCTTTAATTGCTCCTCAAACGATTCATTAGTAGATTAGACCGTTTCCCTCCTCGTCCCCGTCTCAAATCGTCTAGTTTTCATTCATGTTCAATTAGGACCCTCGGATTCACGCTGTTTCACGTTCTCTACGTCCGACAATCATTTTACAGTACTCAATTTAATTTTTCATCTCTACCGCACGCAATTCCGAGAGTATTTTTTATTTTTAACGTACTCGGTCAATCAGGGGCTGTATTTAACCCTTAACACTCCAATGGCTTCTCAAATTCTCAAACTATTTTTCAAAAGAATTTTCATCTCGCTACATTTGCATTTAATAAATCGGTAAAAATTGCTTAGAGTGCAAAGGGTTAATTGTTGGTAACGATTAGCGATCCCTGCTTGCCACTGTGTATTTTTTATCTGTACTGTATTAAGTGTGTTCTATTGTCAACGCACTCAATTTGCAAAATCTTAACTTATTATTAGTTTATAATGTCACACTGATACAATATTCCCAGCCTTATTCGTTAAATTAATTTTCTCTGATTTTTCATATTTTTAAGAGCACACAACTCTAAGTGTATTCTCTATTTTTCTATTATCATACGTCTAATTTGCAAAATATTAACTGCAACGTTCTTCTTGCCAGATTAAAAATACACAATGCCGGCCAGCGCACAGAGTTCGAACGATTCAACAAATATTTCAGGGAATTTCCAATGCAAAGAAACAACTCGACAGAATATTCCAACGACAAAAAATTATGAAATTATTATTTACAAGCTGTTCTCTGTAATTTCGAATATTTTGTATTTTAAAATACTCTGACGAGATCCTTTGCCGGAACGTGTAACACTGCCATTACGTTACACCCTTGGGGTGCTATTTTACATCCTTTTGTTTTTCCCCTTTTATGGTAATTCAATATTCGCTCGTGATTAACGTGTCGCCGTGTTTGCAGGTCTCGTCGCATGGCTAACGAAGACAAAGAAAAATCGAGCTACCTGCGAGACGATACAGAATATGGTCCGGAATGAGCAGAGATCGAATTACTCACCCAGGAACTCCGCCGCTTTCCATGTAGTTCGCGAGAGTGACGTCGTTGCTCCATACGTCGAATTGCCATTTTCGCAAGCCTAACACGCCGCAATGAACCCTGCCAGTGTGAATTCCGACCCTCATGTTCACGTTCACTGCTCCCACCTCTCGGTACAGTCTGCGAAAACATTTTCAAATTGCCTTAAAGCCATCGAAAACTTACGAAATTATTTAACACGTTGAACGCCGAGCAAATTTTGTGTACTTCGGAGAGATTCGATTTATTTCATTTATAGAAACGAACAGTGTTATTAAAAAGAACTGTTAATTACCGTATAATGAAGCTCTCACCTCGTACCACAATCTGGTTAACTTCCACAATTATAAATCGACGTTCTGTGCCATTAATTTAATGATAATCATTCACCGGCGACCACCGTGGCATTCAACGTGTTAATAATCGTTCCACAGTCTGAGATTTTATTCAGAATTTATTCAGTACCGTTTCCAAATTTTAGGGACGCGTGTTATATTTTTTTCTACGTCAGGAAAACCACTGACCGTGTGCACATTGATTGCCAAGATTATGGCTCTCGTCTAGGAGCCTGTAGACATTTTTTAATCGTACCCCACTTTTTAATTCGCACTCCAGAAAAGTACAAATATGCTAAGCGAGTCTTTTGCGTATGCACAGTTGCATTATTTCCGTTTAAAGTTAAATAAAATCTGACGCGAAAGCTAAGCAAAATGGCTCCGCATTCAACGTGTTAAATCAAGTGCTAAATTGTTGTCGTTTTTTTTTTTAGGGAAGCAGCAGATGGAAAAAATCAGAGTGCAACTTCTGAGATAATTTCTGAGGTGATTTCCGAGGCGATGGGTGATGTTCCACCCAGGGCTATTATCGCAAGCGAACGTGAAATGCCAGACGATGAAAAAGTCGAAAGAAAGAAGCAGCCCGGGCATCATCGTTGGCAATCACTGTCGACTTCCCGTTTTGGTCTGTTTCCGCACTCGTTGCTAATAGATCGGAACGAGGAGGGAATGCTACGGCCTGGTGGATCCGAGGCAACCATCTTAAGAGCCGGAAACAAAGTAAACGAGTCAAAGTAAACTAGTCAAAGTAAAACGCGAGCTCTCGAGACTACCGGTTCTCTCTGAGCCCTCTCCTCCTCGTTGCGGCCTGCAACGCTGAAATCGAGTCGCTTAGGTCAAACGGGGATGATTTCCTTGGAGGGCGAAAACGTCGTCGAAGCAGGTGTCTAGAATGTCCCTGCAGAACCGTCTCTATTGGCATGAATGATAAATTAGGCGACACCTGCTCGAATTTCAACATTCTCCGACCGTTTAATTCTTTGGACATTTTTACTGCTGACTATTCGAGGCACATTCTCGTTCGGAAATGTACCGTGAAACGAAGTTACGTTTCTGCAATCACTGCGCTATGCAATTTTAAGGCTGGCAGAATTTAACTGGAAAATAGCTGGCAGAATTATTGTAGTTAATTCTCAATACTAGAAAACTAATTCAAATTTTTAACTCTTTGCACTCGAAGCAAGTTTAGCCCCAAAATCGAGACACTTATTGATCTGGAATAATTCCATTGCAGATGGTTCACTTCTTTTCGTGCATACAAAGTTTATTGCTATTGCTCGTATGTGCAACGCTTCGACTTTCGTAGATACAAACGTAACGATGTAAAAATTGTTATAAATAATAGTATGAGAATTTTTAGTGGTACCTCAGAGGCGCCATTGGAGTGTTAAGGGTTAATGTTTCTCATTTCTGCTCGGTTTTGGATACATTATGCAATTTTGTGTACGCAATTTTAGTACGCGAGAACGTTAACAGTTAATTGTTCGGTGATATCAGCGGTATTGTTTAAATAAATGTGCTGGGATGTTGGAAAAGCTCGCCCATGATGGTGACGCTTATAATAGTGAACTTTACGGCTGCTTAAATACGTTTAAAATTGTCAGAGCTTCTCAGAGCTTCTCAGAGAGATTCTACGATGCATATAATTTCCAATTAACAAAATGACGGTGTTAAAGCAACGATAGAATATTTTCTGCGAGCAGGGTGAAGCTACGGAATACAAATTGACGATTGGAGATACGTTTTGGAGGTGGTTTAGACGAAACAAAATTTTGTACGAGAGCGTAAGGTCTTTTAGAGCAGACATTTTTAACGGTGGAGGTTTTTTGGTTGTCTTATTGGCGGTATCAAAGACCTTGCAGAGTTCATTAGTTCCAGTTCTTCGAGATTGACCCGAATACAGGTTGTCGATAAGCATAGGGGCATAAGGGTCACGGAAAGTCGTGAAAGCTGTGGGTATAACGTTAAGTCAGCTCGACAGAAACTCACGTGATTGCGCTAATCATGTCCAAACCCATTTCCACACAACACCGAGCGTGATCGGGTCTCGGCTCCGGAAGTCCTGAAACGCAGTAGTAGCAGTCCCCTAACAATTTGATTCGTAGGCAGTGGTGCTCTGCCGCCAGCGTGTCGAACCTGCATAATCATCATTTTAATCTATCCATTCTCGCGTCGTCGATCGTCTTCTAAGCGCGTTCTTAAAAATATCAGGTGGTCCCTTCATTTTCAAACGCCACACCGGGTGACTTTCCATCGAAAGAAATCAAGGGGTATTCTTTTTAAAAAATATATATCAAAAAATGTCTTTCTATACGAAAACTCAAGGGGTGTCTCCTCGTTTAAAAAATATTAAAATGAAGTTAAAATAAAATTTTCTAAAAATCAGAAACCGTATTCTGGTCTCGACATCCTCAAGGGGCGAGTTTATTTGTCGAATCCAGGATGCATTGAGTTGTCCGGAAAGTTCGCGTCGATTTTGACGGAAGATTTTGCTACGTATTTGTTAAAAATATAAATAAATCGGCAGGAACTTTCCGGACAAGCCGATATAAAGATTAAACGCGGTCGGATTCGATTCACAGGATTCGAAGGATAATTGTCGCGAGCGAAGAGTTCGCGAAATCAACGCTATATATTTTCTATTAAGACCTCGGCTGAGTTTTCAATGGCACTAATTTCATTAATCGGCGAACAAATAATTCGGGATGAATGAATTTCCCGTCAGAGTGGCCGAGTTCTCTCGATACACGTATACGGATGGTAATTAAATTCGTCGACCGAATTCGAGTCTCGAATTTCGGCCGGCGACGGTTTGCTCGTCGCAACGAGATTAGCATAACTCACCACACGAACAGTTTGTTCAACAATCTGACGACCTCTTCGGCGGTGCACTGATCGGACAGAGAGGTGAACCCGCAGATGTCCGCGAACAGGATGCTGTAAAACAGATCTACGCTGGAATCTTCCGAGTCCGGCGGATTTTAATTAAGCGACAGGTTTGTTAATTGGATATTCGTTAGCGAGCGTCGAGGTGACTTAACGAGGCGCGAGTGGCAGAACAGGTGTTACTCGAACGGGATGATGGACGCGCGTTCGTCGCGTCCTATGCATTATGCAGTCCCATACGTCTCCGACAGAGGAGAGAGATCCTAGGCTGTTTCTCCTAATTATTCCGGCCTCCCTTTAATCACCGTTCGTCGCCACTCGATCCTCATCCGACATCAATTTGTCCGGGGAAAGATGCGTGCTCGATCAATAATCCGACATCGAGTCCACGGGTCCATTAACTTTTTATTTCCCACGCCACCGAGATAGTTTCGTTCGTCTCTCTGAAATACCGCCGCCCGACCGATCGCGGTACGCGGGTTTGTTCAACAATCTAAACTATTTACTTCTATTCAACCCTCTAGAGTATTT
>CM052084.1:11905590-11937381 GCA_028453745.1 Agapostemon virescens
AATTAATTATTCCAAAGTTTTTAACATTACAAGAATATTTCTCAAATTGTAAGATCCTTCTCTGATACTATTTAATCTTAGAATTAATTATTCCAAAGTTTTTAACATTACAAGAATATTTCTCAAATTGTAAGATCCATCTCTGATACTATTTAATCTCAGAATTAATTATTCCAAAGTTTTTAACATTACAAGAATATTTTAAAATCTGCAGATTCTACTCTTGTATTATTTTAAAATTAATGTGTATGGAAATCTTGTTAGAAGATTATTTTTAAATTTGTAGATCGATCCTTTGATATTTCTTTTCAAGTGGGAGCACCCAATAAATCATTTCCCTGCGAATATAATAGCCTTTGTAATTTTTTGTCACTGCAGACTTTTTCAGAATGAAGGAATATTTTTTTTAAATTTGATAATCTCGTGGACGTTTATTTTCTTATTGATTCCAGATTCCTTTGACATTTTCTTACTAGCGGATGTTGCAGGTCATTTTCCTAAGGATATAATATTCTTTAACAAAATGTTTTTCTTAAAAGCTAACAGTACATGTTAAAATAGCCTATAAAATAGTGTTGCTTGTACATACTCTTCCTCTAAGCAGTCGATAACAAAGTGATCATTGGTTTATCAGATCCGGCAATGCATCTGCAGGAGAAAAATCAGAACAGTCGGCGCGCCGCTGTAAATCAAAATTTGGATTCTCACCGTGTCGACAGGCAATAGAAATTCGGACGTTATTGTGTCCGCAGTTTCGAAACGCGTCGAAAAACAACCGAAAACAATCAAACTAATCAAAGTTCGATTGAACGCGTGCCGGCACCAGTTCTCCGGCGAGTAATAGATTTTTCCCGCTGACTCTCCGCTGGCAATCATTGATTTTCCATATTTTTTTCCGTTCGCATAGGTGACGTGTCGTCTCTGCGCCGTGTCGCTAAAGATAAAGAGCAATTTGACAATTCGATAGCATTCAAATATAGTCGGAAATACTTCATGGATAATTGAGATATTACGTTGCTAATTGGAACGAGAATGAGGGGAAACGCTTTGTGCGAGACAGAGCGATGCTTGGTTCTACGCATGCGCGGTCCGCAGGCTCGTATCTACGTGGGCGAAACCCTGCAAAATTTTTGGGTGACATTTCAGAAAACATTTTACAATGTTACAAATTCAATTCTTCAGAGCTTTAAGACTTTATCTCGGGCATAGAATTGTCGCTCTCGAGTCCGAGGAACTGTAATAATTAAATAACAATATATTGTTTTTCGTAACTATTTTTTTAGGTTATGTAAATATTTTTGAAAAATTAATACTTACGATATATGAACGAGAACGCGAACCTGTGTCTCCTTATAAGTTTCCGTTGAGTATAAGTGTTCACGACCTGATCCGATTATTATACAACGAAGTATTTCATTGGTTCATCAAAATTAATTAAGACACCAGCGATTAATTTGCAGCATTCGAATTTATTCTTGTAAACGAAACATCACATACGCATTTACACAAAATTAATTTACAAATCAATTACCGCAGTTTTATAAGGACGAATAACAATAGGAAATATTTATTTATGCAAATAAACAATAAAAGTAAACAAAAAATTATTTATTAAAACAAGTATTCGAAAATTGTTTGCACGAATACCGCCAGATTCACGCTAGACCCACTACGTTGGTCAAATTACCATCTCCATATTATTTATTTCACTGTTACAGAAATTACGACGATTTCGTGAAAAAATATAATTATCTAAATTAATTAATTCTCGTAATTTTTATAATACACCTTTTACTTTTACGACTCGGTTTAGTATCACCGCGGCGAGTCAAACGACTCTTCTCAAACTTTTCACTTTACGGTTATTAAAGTTATAAACCCGCCTTCGTGGGAATCGATTCGGTAGATAGTTGTTGCAATGTTAAATATGCTTTTACGAAAAAAGAAAAGCGGTGAAGCCAACCGATGTTTCAAGAGAAGCAGATATCGCGACAGGAGCCCGCGCAAAAGCGTAAATAAATTGATTCTTGTAATTTCGATGTGACAACATATATTGGTTACGTTTGTGGCTCGGCAGGTTCGGCGTTCGGCCGCCTACGCGACACGGCCCTGGCCAGAAGTCGGGTGTCCCGCATCGAAGGCAGTGCTCGTCCCACGATGGTAGAACGTCGCAGTTTTTACGCGGTTTTCGAGGTCTTCGACGACGAAGAAGGGTTCCCCGACCTGACATACTCGATGTGAATCTTCGTCTCATCGCGTTGTCCTGGGACAGAGGACGTTGACGTGTCCTCTCCGAGCCGTGACAGAGAGAGAGAGAGAGAGAGAGAGAGGGAGGGAGCATCTTCTCCAGTGATAGTGGGCGGTGTCAGGTTAGGTTTTCGAGGGTAAGACGCAGTGTTGGGTTCATTGACAGACCCCGATAAAACCTTTTTATTTGCCCCTTTTGTTGACCCCTATCGATCCGTCCCCCGCTGCTGAATGTTAATTCTATTTTTAATAGACATTTCGCTGTACGCCTAAACCGCCCTTCGATATTCTCCGCGGTAAATCGCTGCTTGTTCGCTGCGGACCATAGTGGGCGAGATGTGGCTGTACGTGTGCGTGCGTGCGTTGGCATTTGTTTGTTTATTTTCGGGCGGCTGCAACTTCTCACATCTGTGTTCCCATCTTTCGTTGGACACTTGCTGCCCGTGAACCGAGACGTGGCTCAATAAAGGACAGGTCTGTTTTATCTTGGACGGAAATTGTGAAAGTTTCTTTCCCAGTGTGTTGTTTTATTATTTTGTTTTTTTGCGAGATTGCTCGAGCTCGTGACGCCGGAAATTGTTCTGTTTTATTCGCTAGTATGCTGTACCTTATTCGAGAATGTATTGCTGCATTTTATTTCGTAGCATGTGCTGTTTTATTTTGGAATGCATTGGCATACTTTATTCGTTAGTAATGTAATTTCATGTTCGGACAAGTTGTTGAATTGTATTCGGTATTATTGAGATATTGTCGCGTAGAATAGCTCAATTCGATTTTGCAAAAATATTAATGCCAGCATTCGAAGCAGAACATTACAATATCTCATTATTTGCAATTTTATTTTGGAATGCATTGGTGTATTTTATTTAGTAATATTGAGTTCTGTCATGTAAAATAGTTCAATTTGATTTTAAAGAAATATTACTGCCAGCATTTGAAGCATAACATTACAATATCTCATTCTTTGCAATTTTATTTTGGAATGCATTGGCGTATTTTATTCAGCAGTAATGTGTTCAATTTCATCTTGAAACAAGTTGAATTGTATTCAGTAGTATTGAGTTTTGTCATGTAGAATAGTTCAATTTGATTTTGAAAAAATATTACTGCCAGCATTTGTAGCATAATATTACAACAACTAATTCTTTGCAATTTTATTTTGGAATGCATTGGCGTATTTTATTCGTCAGTAATTTAATTTCATCATGAAACAAGTTATTGAATTGTATTCTGTAGTATTGAGTTCTGTCCTGTATAATAATTAAATTTAATTCAAAAAAGATATTACAGCCAGTATTCGAAGCGCAACATTGCAAACGTTTTCCGCTTGATTTTGTTAAAACAAAATTATTTGTTGCTACGATTGGCATGCGAAACATAACTCGTGACATTCTGTAGAGTAATTAATGCCTTCCAAGAAGAACATTTTGCTCACCGGTACGGTACACGCGGTATAGATAAGACCGGAAGATTGTATATCGTAATCTGCTACGGTATTGTTCACGACACTTGTCTCCGTTTAATAATTATGCCAAAGTCGGGAAACGATCGGTTAACCGTGCCTGTTGGTTAATTAGCCCCGCTTCTATAAATGGAAAAAGTTTGTTTTCACGTCTGAGGAATTATGCACTGTAGAGATTCAAAGAGGGCGGAGTTGTAATTAAGTTGTTCAGGTTGGTTGGTTTTCCCGGACGTGCTAGTGGATACAGGAAGTTTATGAGTGGTGTTCGGTCCGGTGCGTGGGTGGGTGTTTACGCCGGGCAAAGAATGAATACATTAAAGCGTATTTATGGTTGACATTATGTCCCCTAAATGTGTAGATTACATCACGTTCTATGATCCTGTTCTGCCATTCAAATTGTCGTCTCACTTTTTCACTCTCTCTCTCTCTCTCTCTATCTGTTTGCTTGTTGCCTGTTTTCTTTCAAAGATGATACAACAACGAGTTCACGCGGCATTTTGTTTGTAATAATTGCCAAAGGGTGATGGCTCTAGACTTTATGAATAAAAGGGGCTCGAAGTTATAAATAATCGAAGCCCATTGACTATTATAAAAAAATAAACCGTCGCCGATATAAATAAATTAGTGCTATTGATTCACGACCGTCCGGGACAGTGTATTATTTTTATTGAACCGTCGGCCATCAATATTTCACGCGGAACCGTGCTTTTGTATCGTTCGATCGAACCTGCTGCAGGTCCATTGTGAATAATTTATACGAAAAAGATTCCTCGAGCGATTCCGAGCAACATTTTCCTTTGCCGTTTCGCGATTCGACGTCTCGTTTTCGAGTTATTCACGGAAAACGCTGACCAATCGTAGCGCGACTATTGGGGACGTGAGGCCCACCGAGCTGCGCATCGATTGGTCCGTGTTTCTTCGCTGATAACTCGGAAACGAAGCGTCGAATCGCAAATCGGCAAAGGAAAAAGTTGCTCGGAATCGCCTCGGGAATCTTCCATTCTAAATTCCTTTTAATTTTAAGAGACAACCTGCACATCCATAGAAACCATCGAAATAATTCAAACGTACACGCTTTCGACGAATCTGCTTAAAACTGTGTGCATCGTTTTGTGTAATATGATTTTCTCCGAGCGTGCGCTTCGCTGCAATTTTTTAAAATGCATATTCGAGATAGAAATTCGCGTTGCAGCCGTTAAATTTTCGAGTTAATTAAGTCACGGTCGTACTTTTTAGATAACGAGCGTTGTAGACGTGGTCAGCGGCTTGTTAGTAAACGTCGAGCTTTGAAAAATCAATGGGGAAGTTTCTTCGACAGTTCTGAAGTTGCGTAAATTCTGATAGAACCGGGCAAAGTTCCGTCGGATATTGTTGCGAAGTTTCTTCCACCCCTTTCCCGGCTTCTCAACCTCCGTTGCACCTGGACAGGGATGTCTCGAGTTATAATCCCTGGAGCACACTCGACGGCGAGGCGCCCTATTTGCCGGAGTACCGCGAACGTTTGTTAATGTCATAGTTAGAAATTTCTAACATGTTCTCCCCTTTTGTTCGGAAAATTCTTCCGACCCGTACCAGCATCCGCTCTTCTTCTTCTTCGCGAAACGAATTTTACCTAGCCTCCGAATAAATTAATTAACAAGCTAACCGCCTTGGAACGCAGTCAATTTAATTTCTCGAGAAACAGACACGGCAAAACCGACCTCGATCGAATAATACAATTCTTTGTCGTTCGAGAAACCTCAGAAAATTTAATTTTATCATCAACCAAACCGCCAGGATTCCAAAATAAATTCTCCGTCACGACAAAGTTCCCGCTACGTTGATCTAAATTTAAAAAAAAACCGCTCCTAGCTCTGGAAAACGTTCCTGCGTGCCTCCGAGTAAATATTAATCTTTATTCCACTGTATTATACATTCGAAACGCTTCACCGTATAAAATTTCATTTGCAGAACCGTCTAAGCACGCACGGCCGAGATTCCGCACCGCCTCGGCCAGCAAACGAGTGGAAATAGCCGGTGAAACAAAGTTGAAAAATCGGTTCGCGCGAGAATCGTTGAAATTATCCATGGAGAAATGATTCCCCGTGATCCTGGAACGAATCCAAGAGGAATTCGTCCCTGTTCCGTTGACGAATGGCGTGCGATCCGTAGACGATGCGTTGGTCGCGCGCGTGCTTTGTCGGCCTCCGAGGGAGCCCAGGGTCGCGGCTGCAGTGAAAAATGCTAGAAATAGGTTAAACTGCGGAAGAAAGTTCAATCTGCCGCGCTTTGCGTTCGCGCTTTATCCCATTGTTTTCCGAGTGTCGAGTTACGCTCTGTCACGGGCCACTTGCGCCGAGTAAAGTTGCCAGTAATTAGATTCTTTTGTTCCGCCCTTAAAACCGCGACTTCCTCCCACTCCGTTTCTCTCGGTGTTTTAAGCATTCAGAGCCGCGGCGAGAAACTGTGTGGCGAGGCTGCACAGTTTTTCAGACTGTTCTCCTGGCGAAACGGTGTCGTCTTTTCAGGATCGTTAGCCGGGAACAGTGAAAGATATCATTTATTTAAAAATTCAGATTGCTGCCTCACTTGAACCGCTAAAAATCTAGGACTGACATTTCTCTTTGGGCAACGCTGTACCTTCTGGACATCGAGCTCTCCGCGTCGGATTTCAATATTTATGCTGGAGGCCGTGGCCGAAACATTTTTATCTCGCTTTTCAATATTCGGAACAGTGCAATTTCATGTTTGGCAATGCTCCGGCACGGTGGCGGCTCTTTAAACATTTACTCGTTGGATCGAAATTTGAGGGAGTCGCGATCAAATGCTGTGGAAGGCTCTAGAATTCTTTTCGCATTGTTCTCGAATGATCTACGAAACTTTGGAAGCCATCAGAATTCTTCCCAACGTTTCTCATCGCATTGGAGGCTTCTAGAATTTTTTGGTAGTCACGAAAGTCGTTTAGAGAGCTGTAGAATTTTTTCAGAAGGCTCTACAATTTTTTCGCGTTGTTCTTGAATGATCTACGATACTTTGTAGGCCACCAGAATTCTTTCTAAGGATCCGCATCGAGTTGGAAGGCTTTAGAATTTTTCCAAGCGAATCCGCATTGAATTGGGGGGTTCTAGAATTTTTTAGTAGACGTGAAACTCTTTTAGAGTACTGTAGAATCTTCTCAGAAGGCTCTACAATTTTTTCGCATTGTTCTCGAATGATCTACAACACTTTGGAAGCCACAAGAATTCTTCCCAAGGTTCCGCATCGCATTAGAGGCTTCTACAATTTTTTGGTAGACGTGAAACTCTTTTAGAGAGCTGTAGAATCTTCTCAGAAGGCTCTACAATTTTTTCACATTGCTCTTGAATGATCTACGATACTTTGTAGACCACCAGAATTTTTCCTAAGGATCTGCATCGAGTCGGAAGGCTCTAGAATTTTTTCGAGCGAATCCGCATTGAATCAGAGGGTTCTAGAATTTTTGGAAGACGTGGAACTCTTTTAGAGAGCTGTAGAATTGTTTGGAAGGCTTTTATACAATACTCGCGTCGATAAAGTTTATGTTTTTAACGTTCGAATATGGCAGGCTGGTATCGCGTTTGTACTAAAACGATTATTTATCAGCAGTCTGTACATTGAAAGGGTAAAATCAGAAGCAATTTGGTGCTCGTGCGGGGACCATTAAACGCCTTGTTCCGCGGCTCCGGGCTACGCGAACCGTCGTTCGCAGACGCGTTAATATATATTAATGAATCCTGTAAATTCTGTAGGGACAATTCGAAAGAACTCATTATACTCGCTATCAAATGACCAGTTAATCGCTTGTTCGCAGTGGGCTCTTCGCTGGAAAGGCTCGTTTCCAGATCAAAGATTCGTTAAATGGCTCTCCAGCGGGATATAAGGGCTCGCCGGAAAATCCACTTTGCAGTCGGACCGTGTAAAGCAGCGACTGATTTAAATGCCACCGTAAAAAATGAACGAATTCGCCTTAACTCCGTCGCGTTTACCGATCGTCTCGCCGGCCTGCACACTGTGTAATATAATGTGTGTATTCTATTACCTGTGCTCCGAGCGAATATAATACCTCTGAAAGTTAATCGATCAGCCAGCTGGAGCGAGAGCGAGAGATTCTCGTACACAGTTCTCTTTGTGAGCGTGCACATACACGATGAAAAATTGGGGACAGGCGAAACGAACGACTGAGAGAAAGGGAGAGAGACAGAGAGAGAGACAGAGAGAGAGCGAAAAACCAGAGGTTTTTTTATCGATTCGAAGACAAACGAATTTCCAGCGATATTGCTCCAGAGATGGATCCGAATTAATCTGGTGGAGGCAAAAGTAACTTCCATCCGAGATTCATGTATGTGAGAATCCCTAAAAATTTTTTAGGAGGTTTGTCAATTTTTCAGAGCTTCCTCTCTGCGGTTTCGGAATCCTCCGCCCGGTGTTTTACGACGCTTCCGGTTCATTTCGGCGAGCTCTAAAACGCTTTTATTGGTCTGGGAATTTTTAGAGGCGCTCTCATTGGTTTTGCACTGCTCGAGAATTCTTTTTATCGACCCTAACACTTTGCTATTTTCTCCGCAATTATTTAGCCGGCTGTAGAAGCTTTTTACAAAAGTTTTGCGGTGTTTTTGAATCGTTTACTACGATGTTAGGTGCTCCACGATGGCTTGAGAAGTATTTGGCAATGGTTTCGCATTGTTGTGGAAGGCTTCAGAATGTTTTACAGAGTTCTGCAATTTATTAGATGGCTCTAGACTGTTTTGGGAGGATGCATAATTTTCTCAAACTGCTCCACAACGTTTTAAAATGCTGCAAATTATTTTGGAAGGCAACAGAGCTTTTTTAGAAGGCTCTAGAATTTTTCGTAAGACTTCAAACTGTTTTGGAAGGCATCAGACAGCTATATAGACTTCTACAATTTATTGGGTGGCTCTAGAATGTTTTGGGTGGATGCAGAATTTTATCAAAATGCTCTGCAATGTTCTAAAATGCTGCACACTATTTTGGAAGGCAATAGAGCTCTTTTAGAAGGCTCTAGAATTTTTCGTAAGAGTTCAAACTAATTTGGAAGGCATCAGACTGTTATGGAGACTTCTGCAATTTATTGGGTGGTTCTAGAATGTTTTGGGAGGATGCAGAATTTTATCAAAATACTCTGCAATGTTCTAAAATGCTGCACATTGTTTTGGAAGGCAACTGAGCTTTTTTAGAAGGCTCTAGAATTTTTCGTAAGAGTTCAAACTGTTTTGGAAAGCATCAGACTGTTATGGAGACTTCTGCAATTTATTGGGTGGCTCTAGAATGTTGTAGGAAGATGCAGAATTTTATCAAAATGCTCCGCAACATTCTAAAACGCTGAAAATTATTTTGGAAGGCAACAGAGGTTTTTTAGAAGGCTCTAGAATTTTTCATAAGAGTCCAAACTATTTTGGAAGGCATCAGACAGCTATATAGACTTCTACAATTTATTGGGTGGCTCTAGAATGCTTTGGGAGGTTGCAGAATTTTCTTAAAACGTTTCACATTATTTTGGAAGACGTCGGAGTTATTTAGAGGGTGCTAGAAATTTTTGCAGCGCCCCAAAATGTTTTGGTAAGCTGCTCGAACAGTTCTCTGGAACGTTGAATAATCAGATCTTAAAATTCTCAAGCATCCCTTGAACAGTTTTAATCTTTATTGAAGAGGCACTGTGTAACTTCCACGGGCAATCAATAATTTTTCTCGGAACGAGTTAATCTTTTTCCACGGATAAGTTTCCATTTCTTATTAAAGGAACGTGGCTGTTATCGGCGATACAAGTACCTATTCGCTGATAAATGCCCACCACCAATTTTCTCCGGCATTTATCTCGAATATACCGGTATCTATCGCCATTCGGCGGTTCAGACCGAGGCAGAAACAATTTAAACGGTACTTTAATTCGCGGCGAGAAGGTAATAAAAGTGAGCAGACACGGTTGCCTGTACTATCTCTGTGTTGGTGGATTTCTGTGTAAACTCTCACGAAATTCCCCGGCTCTGCACTGATAAGGGAGTCGAGTTATCTAATCTGGGAGTTAGGCAGACGAGGGGTGGGTAGAGCAAAAAGGAATCCATGGCTGAACGTGCGCATGCAAAACGCTCGTTAATCGTCGTCTGCAAGGTCAGAAAAAACGGGGTGGAATGGAAAAACAAATCCGGCTACCTTGGCTAACTTGTTTCGCATTTCTGCGAGCCTTTTTGCAGGCCTCCGTGTAGTTACGGTAATGGATCGTATCGTGTCATGCATTAACACTGCGAATTACCAGCTCGCCTTCTTTCCCTCGCGAGCTTCGAATTGATATCTGTGATCGGACGTGAAAAAAGAAAAGAGCAAATAACAGGGTGTCCCGCAAAGTTCGAAGAAATTCAAACGGTAGATTGCTCGAACGATTCCGGGGAACATTTTCCTTTGCCGATTCGCGATTCGACGCCGCGTTCTCGAGTTAGAAACGAAAAACCCAGAGATCGTATCGCTTCGGCGTGCCCACGCTCTCCTGGTCCAGCCGCCATGTTTGCCCGAGACTGGGCGTCGCCTAATACGCGCGTCGTTTCTCGCGGCGCTCCGATTGGTCCGTGTTTATCGCTAATAACTCGAAAACGAAGCGTCGAATCGCGAAACGGCAAAGGAAATTCTTGCTTGGAATCGCCTCAGGAATATCCCATTTCTTTGAGAAACTTTACGAGCCACCCTGTACAGCCACGCTTCTCGTACAACTGCGAGGGATGAATTATATCTTGGCTCTAGTTTCATCAGTGGAATTGTTCTACCACGTTATGAGAAAGTTGCGCCGAACTTCTGCTTTGATAGTTAAATTGTTTGACCCGAATAGAAATATTTCCGAGAAAAATTTCTCCGGGAGATTGACAATTATTAAAATTGTATTTTCGAACTTTGGTTATTCGATTAAACATTTATTAAATCGCCAGACGAGAATTGTGTTTATAATTGACGCGAAGACTTTGCGAAGACTGATCAGAGAAATCACTTTTTAATTACGCTGAGTCTGTTTGGACCTAACGGCGGTTAATCAGTTCAATTAAGCAGCGCTGCGTCCGCCAATGATGAATCTTCCTTTGCATCCAAACGTCTCGAGTATGATTAAATTACCATTGAAATTGATAGTCTGTTCGCTAGACTCTCCACGAAAGAAAGAGGGAGGGGTAAATGACAGAGATGCGTTTCTGCAAAATTACTTTCCTCGAGCCCTCCTGCAGGCTGATTAGTTATCGATGGGAATTGATAACATAAGGAAATGCTTCGGTCGACAATAAATTAATTGTTGCACTTCCCTTGTCGTTGTTCGCGCTTCTCGTTGCGCTAATTAGTTTATACTGTTATTGATGTTGATCGATGCTCGCTCTAATTAATATATTATATTGTTTAATGCATTATTAATTGTACCGTGTATCTTTCACGACGTTCTGGAACACAAGGGACGAAGCAGTGACGACATTTTTATTATTATTTGGTAATCCTGTCGGAATAATATATTTCGGTTAATCCTTGCATTTGCGAAATTAGCTTAGGAAAATCTGCATGTGTGTATTCCGTGCATGTAGCTTAATAATAATAATAATAATAAATGATTTGTTCTGCTCGTCGAACCGATTCGCCGCTAAATAATTAAATGAAGTGTCCATCGTGAATTCGTGCATCGTTGCCAATCCATTAATTTGTCGAAAATAGTTGATAGGAAGATATCCAGCACCTCCCTTTACATTATTATTTATCATTTTATCTAACCATTCCATCAACCCTTTCCTATTTAATTACCAATCGTATCGTAATCGTAATATAATCATTCTTTAGTCTCAGCATATTGATTATTTACTGTTAGAACAAACGAGCAACATTTATATTTAGCAAATATTATCTCAGAGGTTCCTTAGGTGATTCCGAGCAACATTCCCCTTTGCCAAATCGCGATTCGACGCTTCGTCTTCTAGTTATTAACGAAAAACGCGAACCAATCGCAGCGACGGGTCTGCCTAAGGTGGGCGTTGCCGCTGGACGAGTCGAAATACGTCAGCCGTAGCCACGCCCCGATTGGCTCGTGTTTTTCTTCGATAACTCGAAAACGAAGCGTCGGATCGCAATTCGGCAAAGGAAAATGTTCCCCAGAATCGCGTCAACGAATCTCCCTTTAAATTTCTTTAAATTTTACTGGAAACCTTGTATCCGATATGCGCCATCTTGAAATATTTGCATGTCTAACGAGACGATACGCGAGGGTCGAAGTAGCTTTTAATTGGGGGTTGGAGATAACGGATCAGTAATCGTTGAATGTTTTTAATTGCAGGGCAGGGCAGAGTAGAGAATAATGGCGAGCCTTGGGGGTTGCGTTTCAACGATGGTGGACGACGAGGAACAAGAGGAACTCCGCTGTACAGGAAGCGACGTCGAGATCGAAGAGTACACGGATACGGAGGAGTCGCCATATGTCGCTTATCAGACCACTGATAAGCTGTTCGATACGGACCGAGCTGGATGGCAAAAATTCAGCTTCATCGCTACCCTCTTCGCCGTGGTCGTGTCCATTACCTTTCTGATTATCACCTACCCACTTTATCTGGAGAGCGTCAGCACCGCTTCCAACGCGTACACAGGTCTCTCCCGGCTTTGAACATTCTAGATCATGTTAATTGTACTCCTTCAATCCCGCCCGTTAATTACCGGACCGTTTTGCACCTGCTTCGTGTCTGCACGTTTATCTCCACTCTGATTCATGGACGCTTCTCTGTTTTGTTCGCAGCTCCAAGCAAACGTATCCGCTCGACGTGCTTTTAATCATGTTGTGTACTACCTAATTTTATCTTTCCCGCTTCTTAAGTTTATTACTCGACCCACTTGTTCAAACGTCTCGCGAGCATTCTATTCGTGACGTTAATGGTAATTGTAATATTTATAACGGACCAACTGCGAGTCCATTTCATCCTTGGAATTGTATTCGCGCGTACGCGAATGTATTATTGAAAGCTAATTTGCTAGCAACGATAGCGTTGCTTTTCTTTTAAAAAATATCTTAAAAAGGAATAGCATTTTATGTATCGTTCCGAGTGGTTCTACAATTTTGCAAACATTTTGTAACATTTTCTTTGCGACTGCGGCAACGATTAGAACGCGTTTATTCTCGGAGAGATGTTACAGAAGAGAAAAATGAAAATGAATATTTTTGCTTATGGCGGTTTAGCAATTTAATCTGACGATTCTGTTTATTTTAGGGCTCCTTTTCACGGCCCTAATTTCCACCTGCATGCTCGGCTCAGTGTGGTTCATCGTTGGAAGAGTTTCACCACCACCAGCGCTGATTCCTAACAGCATGAAGATCAAGATACCCCGCTGTGCTCTGCTCAAAATAAGTTTTGTCTACGCTCTCTCCGGCATCCTGATTACACTTTGCTTAGACCAGAGTAGGGTGCTTTGTCACCTGCAGGATCCCATCAAAGGAATCACCCTTGTCTTCTCTCTGGTCTACTACTTCTTCTTCTGTCGCAAAAGTAAATAACATCCTACAATTTAACCGGCATTAAAAGGAAATCATACCGATCACCGTTACGCCGTCCTCCTAAACTATCTGCTGCAATTAATTTTTCTTTTACGTTACAACGATTTTTGCTTCACGTAGTAAATTTTTCCTACATTCTCCAGAGACTAAAGAACACTGTCAAAAAATCTCAGACCAGAAGATGCATTAACATCGTCGCAAAAAATTAGAAAACATCTTAACACATTGAGCGCCGGCAACATTTAGCCATTCCACTAATTATGAGCTCATTTGTTTGTTTCTGAAAAAAGATATTTAAAACCTTCTACAGTTTCATAAAATAGTATATTTTGATTGAATATTCGTCACGTACAATTTAATAGAAACAAAATTGTTCTTCCTTTGGGATTCAATTTAAGCAGTAGACTTACAAAGCCGGCGTTCAATGCGTTAACGTTCCGCTAAATCATCAGCTGTGATTAATTTTTTACCAATGCCATACGAATCGTTTTAGTAAATTTTTACTTGCATTCCGTAGAGGTTGAGGAACATTGTTAAAAACTTTCAGGCGAAAAATGTCTGTCCATTATCGTCGGCCGAAAAAAATTCGTGAACACTTCCCAGACGTTTTGGGAGATCCATTAACGCGTCTCTAATGATTCGCTCTTTCGAGATCCAGGACAAGTGGGTGTAATAGGGAACGCCTGTTTCAGTGATGAGCTTGCAACGGATCTTCTCGAGCACCACAATCATTGTCGGCCTGTTCATAAGCGTTGACTACGGACTCTGCGATGAGTTTCGTTGCAGGGGCAGAGAAGTTTCCGCCCACACGGCCAACTTGAGAGGATCCTGGGGGGTTAAGGCCATTTGGACCTTCGTCTACGTGGGTTCACTGGCTGCTTTTGCCATGTTCTTCACTTTGCTGGAGGGACATTACACTACCGAGGTGGGAAAACAAAATATCAATCCGGTATCCGCTGTACAAATTAATTTTTCTTCAAAATAATTTCTACTATCTGTTAATAAAATAATTCCTAATATTTTCTATTATAATATTGTGCTTGGTAGACCCAGTAAAAGATTTTAATGTAAGGCAAGGCTAAAATTGTTATACTTTAAGAACCGTGAATTAATTTGTACAGTTCAATCTATAGTCTTGAACAATTTCGGGTCCTGGTACTACAAAAATTATTTTCTATTTCAGCAACAGAACATGTGCCAGATAGTAGCAAGCCAGCAAAATTCCTTCCTGTACACTGTCTCTCGTCTGGTGTCATCAAGAGACATCAGACGTCGTGGCTCCGAGGAGGAAGGCGGAAGGTTGCTTCACGTGACAGATCCCGACCCCACTGTCAAGCCAAAACACATTCCAAAGCCTCCGATTTTGGAGACACTTTTCTACATCCATTTAATTGCATTCTTCGTCATTCTGTCCATGTGCTGGGTGGACACGTTGCCGGGGATTGGCAGGGTATGCCATCGATTTTTATGGTCTCCTGCGTTCGCCATGATGGCTTCTAACGTACCTCAATTTTATCCAGCTTTCACTTTTATTTGCAAATGTTAAATATCAAATTATTTCTTGCAAGTCTAATTGTAGTTCCGTAGACCAACAACTGTTGTAGATAATTTTCCTGTAAATATGATAGCTTTTAAATTATTTTGTTAGTAGAGATGATTTAGAATCAGAGGACGCTCTAAGAGGATGCTGCAGATAATAATCCCTTGATGCCATTATCTTCTTCCAGGGTCTATCACCGGTGGACCTATACCGCGCAATGGAGCACGGTATCACCTGTCACTTCAGGGACCCAGATTCCTGCGCCAGCATTGCTAGTCATGGTTGGACATTCCTGATCGCGTACACGGTCTTCGCTATCTCGGCTCTCAACTTCCTGTCAATGAACGAGAGCGCTGTCTTCACAGTTGCCACGACAACGGTCTCTCTTCCACTCTCTGGGATCTGGTGGAGCCTTTACAAGATGCAAACCGGCGACGATGGCGGTAAGCCATCCTCTTACCATCCAAAATTATCTTGACCACGTCCCCAAAGCTTCATTACGACCTGGACACACTTCAGCAATGTCCCCAGCAAGCAGAAAAATAATTAAAATATCCATTCCCTGCAGGATCCATCGTCTTGTCCCCAGGAGTGACCGGCGAGCTGATCTGCGCGCTCCTGGGCCTTCCGGTGGTCCTCCTGGGCCTTGGACTCCTAGTCAGATCTCACTTCAGGGACACGCAACCTTGCTACCTAACGATGCAGCCACCGGACGTACAGTACAAGCCTTCTCAGAGATGAACATCCCCCTCGAGCCCTCAATCTTGAAGAGATCATCGATGGAAGTCTCGTCGAGATCACCGGATCGATCCCGGAGCTTCTGGTCCTCGAACCACGCCGCGTTTCTTTGATGTCGATGTTTTATAGATCCTAAAAACCGCTGCAAAGAGGCCGAGGCTCCGGGATTAGATCGACGAGAGAAGCGCGCGTTTCGAAGACGATCTGACTCGACCGGGAGAGCTGACCTAATTAATCTCCGAATGCGGCCAGTGGCGTAAACAGAGGCGAACAACAAAAAAAAGAGAACGAGATCAGCATTCTCTTTCTATTTCTCTCTCTCTCTCTCTCTCTCTCTCTCTGATCGAATCGATGCGCCAGTTTTCCGAGTTGATTCTCCCTGTCGACGAAGTTTCGTCTCTCGAAAGGAGAAAAAAGAGAAAGGCAGAAAACTTTCCTGTGAAGTTGTGATAGGGGTTTATAGCGTTAGCAGGTCGGTGCACGTGTGCGTTTCGACGTTGGTAGGGGAAACGATAATATTGATTATCTTGTTGCACACACGGGCGCGCGCGCACACATGTACACACACACACACACACACGTGCACAACGTACCGAATAATAAAATTGGGCGGAGAAGGAAGGAGAAACGCGATCGATGTTTCCTATGTATTTGCCGACGCGCGAACGTCGTCGCCATCCGTCGTCGTCTAGCCGCCAGGACAACACACGTTATTGCCAATTTATATTTTATTTTGATAACGAGATATATTTCATATTTTCGAGACCGTTCGGGATTACCACAGTTGTTGTACACTTCGAGACCGGTTTGCGGGAGGGATAAGTGAAAATGCGAGTGCGTGTGAGGGAGAGTAAACAATAAATAACAGAATATTTTGTAACACGTTGCCAGAAAGCAGTCGCGGAGACACCCCCCAGGGGTTCTCCGGTCTATTCTCTCAGGAACCGATGCGACTAGCGATGGGATTCGAAAGATCTCGAATCGCTTACAGCGTAATTCGAATCTATAAATTTTCAAGGCTCTTAAGAATATCTGACAAGCGATGGATTCGCTTAAAAACTTATAAAACAAAGTATCGAACGCCCATCGCTAGGTGTACCTGTTCGTCATCGCCTGGCAGAGGCGTCTTGCGCAATTTGCCATTCGAATTTCCTTTGTACTTCGGCGACGGGGGAGTCGAATTATAAATTCGTCTCTTCTTAATGCTTACTTGCGCAAAACCCCGTTGTCAGGTCGTGACAGTCCTCGCTAGACTGCGGATTTTATGCATTCACGACAGAAATACATGAAAACTACGATAGAACAATTTACGGACTACTCTCTAAACTACTAAATAAATTCCTACTGCTACTGGTTTCACGGACGACAGACGATTCACTATGCATAAATGTCCGCAGGCTAGTCCTCAGTCCTAGAGTCTTTAGCTTTCTTCTTCTGCAAAGGCGTGTGCAATCTTGTTTCATTTTTGTTTTAATATTTAAACACCGGTTGTACTTCTACGGAGCGTTTACTGTTTAAATAGTGAGTTTATATATACATATATATAATATATATTACGGTAGCTAAGTCGAAGACGTCCCCGAGCCGTTTATGCTGCTGTTGGGAGCTCAGTTTACTAGTCCAATTGGTTTAGGTCTTCCCCCTATTATTTAATCTGTATTATTTATATTTTCCTCTACGCTAAACCATTGAATAGTATGTAGTTTTGATAATTTCCACTTCCCCGGTGGAACGGTGGGATCAAATACGATTATGGTTGCTCGTTCGTAGATCAGGGATCCCTGCCAATTATTTTAATTAGTATTTTCTAAGTGGATACGAGTCCAACAGTGGCGCATACGTTTCCAAGACGATCTTACGTTAATGTAATTTGCGACTTTGTTATTAGTACTTTGTAACTTCTGGATACCGATCAGTATTTAATCCACACACGTCTTAGTCAACGAGCTGCTGTTCAAGACTTTCCTCGTTTAGCTCCGCGATCATTGATCCACGATAGATCTCTCGATGATACATTTTTGTATCGTTTCTCGACTTCTCAGATATCTGCTCCTCCTTCTCCCCGGACTGACAATCTCAGTCTGCTAGCATCAGCATAGACGAAATTCTACTTCGAAAGTGTTTGAATTCACTTAACACTTTATCGACCGGAAGCCTAAAATGAAGCTTAAAATTCTAGTTTTACATTCCAATTTTTAACAACATTATTAGACAATATTATTGGGGATGCATTGTTGATCACCAATAAAAATTGCTGTCAGCCTTGAAAGACCCATTAAAAAGTTTTCAGTCATGGATCATGGATCTTACAAAAATTCTGAAATAATCGCCGGTCGATAAAGTGTTAAAAATCTCAATGAAATATTTGATTTCGGATAAAATAGTCGTACTTAATTTACTTGTGTAATTGTACTTACTTGCGAGACCGCGGATCCGTCTGCAATCATTTCCTAGGTCGATCGTGAATCGAACATCTTTCATTATTTTCGACGTCGGGTCTACGAAGTGCGCCAAAACTATTTATGTGCATTAAAATTTTTTAGTAAACCGTTTTGAAGATTGCGTTGTGGAATTTCGTCTGTCGCTGAAGAGAACAAGAAACCTCAGCCGAAGCTGACTAAAAAGAAATCAAAAGTTCAAAGAAACGACTCAGAGCAATGAACGAACGAAACGTAAACTCGTGCCAAACGACTCGGGTTGTCGGAAAACTCGACCGTAGGATTAAGCGTAAGAGAATGAAAAATAACTCAGCTCTTGTATTAACTAATAAAATGAATGTTATTCGTGTCGACGCGACGTAGACTTGTTTGTTAAGGAATAATCGTAGCGAAAGTGTGTGCGAGAGGCTCGCCGAATAAAAAGCCAAACGAAAAACTAAAGAGTATTCGAAGCACGTCAATCATGTTCCATATATGCATACATACACACGCACACATATATTTACGTGTATGTGTGTGTATATATATGCATATTCGGAAAGCTATACGTCCAACACAGTTTTTTGTACGAGAATTGTAAGCATTCCATTCGACTTAAACTATAGAGGCTACAATAACGACGATAAAACAATAAAAGAAAATGTACCAGCGTTCTGTTGTGAAACGGTATAGTCTCAGCATATTAACCATATTAACGAAACAAACTATATACATACATAAAAAACTGTAAAACTGTTTAAAACTCGTAGACGAGGATTTTTTCAGACCGGAAAAAATTCGAGAAAAGTTTTATATATTTAAACGGAGAAACGAGAGAGAGACACAAATGCGGGAAGCCGGTTTTTTCGAAGCTCTGAGTTGCGCGCTCAACTAGCCGTAGCGATTAGGTTGTGGAAACGAATTGAATGCCTGCGAGAAGGTCTGGTTTAGGTGTGCAAATTGATTCGTAACTTTGCCGTTAATTGTTACTGATTCGTTGTACTTTAAACAAGCGGACGATTGTCTTTTAATTGCTTGCAATTGTTAAGTGACACATTCGGAGCGTCGGCAACGCTTCTGGGTCTTCGAAAAATAGGTTTTCGAGAACTAGGAAGAATTAATTTGCACACCTGCCGTGCGAATTAAGAAATGTGAATTTGAGAACGCATTCGGTTCGTTTCCACGTGCAATATTTATTTATTTAAGCGATACACGCAGCTTTACCGCGTGTCGCGTAGCTGGTCAACCTGTTGGGGCCCGTTCGACATTGTTTCACAGAGATGTTGTTCAATCGCTTGTTGTTATTGCCAAAAACCGGACGCCTGACGTCGCTGCTGCCTGCACGGTATCGTTAAAAAGATCATTGAACATTTTGCGCAAGTTGCACCGACAAACGAGCCAACCCTGAATCTCCAAAATTCAGAAAATTATGAAACTATGCGAGATATTTTCTTTTTAAAGTTTCATAATTTTTTGAGTATCTCCCGATCCAGGATAATTGTTTGCAAATTGTTCAGTCGTTTTTTAAAGAGGCCCGTGCGCTACAGGACTACCGCAGGTTCAACCGCCGCTTATGGCAATTTATTTTTTTAGTGAAGGACCTCGACAGGTTGCTAGTCCCGACAGAACCGGCCGGATTCGATTTTCGTTGTTCGGTGAAGTCGCGTTAAATGCCATCACCTGGGGTCCGAAAGTTTGCACTTATCGTGTACGTGCATGGGTCGAAATTCTTGTGGTATACCCCGCAGTGGTGGGGATACTACTGCAGCAATCACAACGACTTTACTCTACGATAAAGTAAAGTTTACCATTATTAAAATTATTCACCTTTGGAACGGTGAAGATTTAAAAAAGAAAGATCTCTCGAATGACTAAAATTTATTCCATAATCTTTACTTATTTTCTCACGCAGGAACGACCCTTCGCGGTCGCTAATTCCGGGACACCCTGTAGACATACGAAGTTAAATAATTTATGGAAACTTTAGCACCGTTTTTTAAGAAAACGAGACTTTTCATTCCAGCAACGATCAGTACACGATGCAAGGAACCTCCACCGATCCTCGGTGAGGAATACCACGATATTCAGCCGGTACAACGCGTCAGACCCGAGGTGGTGGCATTTAACGCGACTTCTCGTTTCGCATGCCCCTGCCGAACGGCCGGTTATGGTCGAATATTTTTATAATGGGACCGTAGCGCGGTCCCACCGGTTATTCCGTAAGCTAGGGCGATACGCAGACGCGGAAACGGTCCGCGGACCTTTCAGATAGACGCTTTACAACACTTGAATACTATTTACCAGCGATAAGCAGTGCCGTGCATCGTATCGGGCGTTTTTCTGTAACCGTAGGGCTCGGCTGATGACTATAGTTCTCGTTCGTTTGTTACCTCGGAATAGACGATCGTAGAAACTTGCGTCGCACATGCGTACAATCATCTAATACGAATTAACCCTTTGCACTCGATCTCGAATATTTATAATGTTCCTTTTCTATTTAATTATTTTATCCACTGGAAATCTGCTAACAGACTTTGAAAAGTAGCCATTGCCATTGAAGAATCTATCAGAGAATCGTTAGCCAAGGGCTGTAGATCTTAGAAAGTTCAACAGTTCATCGAATAGGAATAATAATGTGAGAAAATATTTTTTAACCCTTTGCACTCGAGTGGCGACTCTGAGGCGCCACGAAAAATTGGCACACCGCTATTTAAAATAATTTAAACACAGCTACCTTTATATTTAAGAAATCGATAAAAATTTAAGTGTTATAAGGACGAATAACGGTAAAGAAACCGTCTATACATAGGGTGAAATGATTCAAGTGAAATGAAAATATCCTAACTCAGAAGAAATGCTCTAGTTTTTTAGTTAAATCAATTTCGAGTGCAAAGGGTTAATATTACGATAGAGCAGTTTTTAATTTGACCTCCTAGTCGCTCGAGTGTCGAGGGTTAAACTAGTTTGTATGTGTTAAATATATATATATATATATATATATAATTTATATATATATATTGTGTCTCACAAATATTTATTTGCGGGTAATTTATATGATATATAGTGTTATTACTATGTATTGATTTAGATGAAATATTTAACGCGAGTAAATGTTATGAAAGTCATTCTCGTTTGTCTGGTGTAAATGTACATAGAAATGTGTGCTTAACCGTGCTTGGTTTCTAGTAAAATTCATATTGATTTATGTGCACGCGTGAACGTATATGATGATTGTAGCGATTTGTGGTCGTTGTACTTATTTATCGACTTGTTGAATTTTCCAGTATTTATTGAAAACGTACCTGGTGCCATGCTAAGTTAACAACGGTTCCACCAACACCGTTGGTACTTGCACATTGTTACACGCGTCGTCCTCAAGGGATAATAGGAAACCTTGTTACCGAAGTTAAAATATTACAATATTTTATCATGCGAAACTAATTTGATCTCTTTTAATTTTCAGATTCTCAGGTACGTACGTGAAATAAAATTCCACTGCTTTCTTGGATCTATTCCTTTAGTTGCGATCAAGCGAATATTATGGTTGATATGTGTGAGTGATTAATCATAGCTCAATATGTAAGTCGTCCAAGAGTAAAGAGAGTACCTCATTGTAGAGCGACAACGGAAATGGAGTATGTAGAACGAGCGCATTGCCGTCGCCGGTATTTGGATTCGTTATTACGCTCAATATACCTACTATATTCAACTATTATGTACCGGATTATAAGTGTGTTAATACGTACATACATATATATATATATACTTATATAAAAAAGCAAAAATATATATATATGCGTCTTAATTAGAACCAATTCAACTCCGTGCCACTACCTCGTGAAATAACAGAATCCATTTAGACACTTATTTCGAGTCCAGTTAACACGTTCAATGCGGTGCCATTTTGTTTAATTCTCGTGTCACATTTTATTTAACTTTAAACGGAAATAATGCAACAGTGCATAAGCAACTCGCTTAGCAGATTTGTGAATATTTAATATTAGATAGTGCCAATATTTCTTAACCCTTAGCACTCGAATGGCGCTTCTAAGGCGCCACTGAAAATTGCCATAATATTATTTAAGCAACTTTTACATCGCTACGTTTGCTGTTAAGAAATTGTTAAAAATTTTAATGTTGTAAGTACGAGTAGTAGTAATTAATTTCATATACAGGAACGGAAATAAACTATTTACAATGAAGCTATTAGTGCAAAGGGTTAATATTATATAAATTATCTATAACATATTAATTTGTAAATTTGATACCGTCAGTCCCCAGGTACCGACATAGCATTCAACGTGTTAAGCCTCCTGAGGACCACTCGCGTGTTTCTCATTAACCTAACAACTTTGTACTAACCTTTACCACCTTGTTACTTCGCTAAATTCAATTAACAATATTCTCAGTTTCAGACGATGCATTTGCTGTTCCCGGGTCGCCCCAATAACTGTGAAATAATTGTCTAACAAAAAGTAAAATTCTTTATTTGGAACTTAGAAGATACAGAGCCTCTTTAAGCTGGTACAAGTCGACTTTGACGGAACAACAAATTAATTTACAACGAAGACTTGTATCTCCGAAGAATCTAATCGCCGCAGAAACGACGTAGAAGCTTATTATCGCTATAAATACTTCCAACGCAGCCTGTATAACATTTGGATTTATCTTTTCAGAATGGAAGATTTATTCTATAAAATTGTTGTTACTGCCAACGTACTCAGAGCTCGAATACTTGCATCCTGGCGGACTTATGCGTTTCGCCTATCCTCTCGGACAGCATTCTACCCCCGACAACGACATCCTCGTATCTAACTTCGCGGACAATTTCGAAATTCAGTTTATCAGCTATACGCTGGCTGAAGTTCGACGCGAACACACCGAAGACGATCTTCGGCACTACCTCTGCGTTCACGATGCCATTGTCGATCGAGCATCTCTTCGTGGTGCCGTTCAGAAGACCTCTGGCGAACTCTATGCACTTCTTCACCAACTCGCTGCCGATCCCTCTGCCCTGGTACCTCGGATTTGTGCCCAAATAAAATAATTCCATCGCCCCGTCCGCGTTGTACTTCTCGAAGATGTCCACGCTCGTTTCCACCTACGACGAGAGCCATTTTGCATAGTACCGATTAGTTTGTATGGCCAGAGTACAACTGCTAGAAACAATTAGCGAAATCGGACTAAAGAGTTCGGACAAGATTGCCAATTAAAAGAGCACGGTATCGGACGCATGCATTTCGCGTCTCTCTGATAACGCCGAGTAAACAATTTGGGAGTCCCCGAATCAGCTGGAGAATTTCCAGAGTTTGACAACAAGTCTGCGAGTCTGTTTGCTCGTCGTTATCGCCCCTATCTTGTTTGATACAGTCTCTGCCCTCCCACTCGATCGGATACCCTTTATGATTGACAGCGATGCTCAACGTCAAGTTCGTCGCTTTCCAAATTTTTCTGCATCGACCAACAAAGCTGGACAAATAATTCTCGCGCAGAAAAATGCCGTGGCTTCTCCCAAAACGTGGCAGTAATTTTTTTTAATAACGTGATAAATAAAGGATTTTCCATAAACCGGGAAATCCAAACTGGAGGCTGCTAGATGCGTATTCGTCAACAAGGAGAACGGCAATTAGGCTCAATAGAGCCAATTAGAAGTACTCACGTCGCCGAGAAACTTGACCAGCTCCTGGCAAGACCTCTTCTTCAGGTTCTCCTCGATGAAGACGTCCAACTCGTCGTTCACGCCTTCCATCGGCCTGGCCTTGAAACGCGCACAGAAAGATTTTCTCGTGAGAACTCTCGAGAGGAAAATCGTTCTCCGGATTAGGAATTAGGAGGCAAGACTTGCATGGATCTTGTTGAAAGCGACCGCGGCGAGCTCGTTGGTCTCCTTATCAACGGCGACGATCGTTGCACCGTCCTTCAGGATCTCTTTGAAGAGCAGCTGAATCTCTTCCGGTGCACCTGGCTCCTCGAACATCCCCAGACCTATCGCCAGACACTCCTGCTTCATGGTCTCCGCTTGGATCAGCAGAGCCTCTTCAATTTTGTCCTTTGTCAGCAGCTTGTACTCTAATTGACTCTTTGTCTGAGCCATGATCGGCGACGATTAGAACTGGGGACTCTGAACTGGAAGATCGAAGAAGAATTTGTTGGGGATTTCTGTGGGAATCGAAAGGGTGAAATCGTTAAGGGGACGAGGAAATGTTGATCGACTGCCTTTAACACTTTACCGACCGGCCATTATTTTAGAATTCATCGAGGTCCATGGTTCATGACTGAAAACTTTTTAATGGATCTCTCGAAGTTGACAGCAATTTTTATTGCGAGTCAACTGGGCATCCTCAGTAACGTTACCTAATAATTTCATTAAAATTACAATGTAAAAGCAATTTTTACGCTTTACTTTTGTTACAGCACAATTATTGAAAGTCCTATTAATAGGCTTCCGGTCGGTAAAGTGTTAAGATGAAAAAAGTATTTCTTGAAATTTAAAAAATAATTTATTGCACTTTTTAGCGGGCGTTGTAGTTTGTTGAAGAAGCAAGGAAAAGTTTTATAGTGTTTTAGACGCTTTTGTAAACGCTGTATTGCGTTTAGAAGATCGATGGACTGCAGGTTTTACGAATGCACGACGTAAATTAAAATATATCGCAGTATAAAAATTATCGCACGATGCACGAAGACTAGAAGCATTCCTTTTAAATATTGTCACGTAATGTTCGACCTATTCGACAGACGTAAATATCTGTGCTAGTTCAGTTTGTTAGCAATTACGAAAGACAATTTTTATTTTACTTATCGACTGCATTTAGGATGCAGATAAGATAACTGCGCGAAACAACTGTATATATATTGGGTGGCTCAACTGATTGTACAACTATGAACTATTCTCAAAGTTTCCTACTATACTTTAATTTTATTTTTCAGATTCTGCATCCTACATTAAATATTCCACATACTATTTCCCGCTCTTTCTCGTTTGCTCTCCCCAGCTTTTGATTTTCGCAAAGTTCGCAAGAAATAGAGAAAGGTAAGCAGTCGAAGAACTGCTGCTCGCGTGTCGCCGTAAAGAAAGAATATTGAAACATTCATTGGAGAGAAGCTCCCTCCGATCGTCACGATAACTAAGGAAACTACGTACGATAAATCTAAAAATCAAATTAACCATGGAATCGACATCTGCATAAATAACTCTTTGTAGGAGAGGCCTTTTACTACAGAGCCGATACCAGTATCAACACGGCGAGCGCATAACTTCCTTCCACGTTTCCGATAAATTACATAACATATCACCACCAGCCGTCGGACTAACCAGTTTTTATTCGAACGTGCCAAAGAACTGTCCTCCGTGTGTCGAAGCAAGGACGCCCTGCAACCGGAAACCACGTGCTCCCAAGCAGGTTCCTCGAACACTTGGTATCAGTCGTCGCGTGATCTATTTGCGCGGCCGTTTCGCGGCACAATGAGACTAAATTCGACTCGTTTAACGCAGACAGCGTCTCTCGCACACGAACACTATTTCGGGCCGCGTCGCGTTGCAGCCGCATTGATAACAAGATCCCCCCGGTGCATCCAGCGCACATTAGGAAGCCGTCTCCGCGTTATTTGTTGAAACGGGATTACGGGCACAGTCTCGCATCTTTCCCCGTTGCCGCCGCCGCCGCTGCACGGGGTTCTTCTATTTAATTTTAGTTCAGACACTCTGTGCCGAGAGATATCGATCGACCGGTTCCAAGGGTGGCAAGCTAAATTTGCATTCGCTTTAGAAACACCTACTCTTTTTTTATTTACATTCGGCCGAGCCACTGGAGCACACACCGTACACCAAAATCCTACCGCCTCGCGACCCGAAACGATGCACTTATCGTGTACAAACGCGCGACGACTGTTTACCAAGAAGACTCTATTCTATTCTATTCCATTTATCTGTTTCTCTTCGAAATGCCAGGAGCCACACCACCGTGTTCATACACGGTTTCTACAAACTACAAATTCATCGACATATCCGCTCCAATTTATAGAATGACTCGTCTCCTTCCGATAACGCAAGGTCGCGTGACCATTCCGTCGAACGAGGAAGTCTATTTCGTTATGTAACGGCGGAACTTCGATTATGCTTGAATCTTTCATTGACCGAATTCTTTAGTAGCCGAACGTTTGCCACGGAGAAATTGTTTCCTTTAGGAAAAGCCGCGTGTTGAGAGATTTATTGTAAAGTGAACGATCTTGATTAATTAATTGACACGGATAATCGAAGTTCTAGCCTGTGCAGGAAGCGTTTACGAACAAGTTGAATTACTTGATCTATCTATCTATTCTCTGATCCTGAAATAAATTATTTTCGTGATTTTTCTGGTCGAAAATGTTAACGTAAATGCCGACGATCGTTCGATTTTTGCACACATCGTGTTCTCACCGACTGTCCGAACTCTTTCCGGAAAGAATACAGTCTACAATCTCTTGGCTACCAGAACACAGTCCGGATGATCGTTTCCTATCCTATCGCTATAGGTTTTCCCATCGAAATCGAAGTCCTTGAAGCTGATCCTGGTCAGAGTCTCGAATCCGCATTTGATAGCTATTTTTTGAGAGAAGTTCGACGTCATTATAGCAGACGCTATGCTGGGTACGGCCGACAGATTCTGTATAGAGTTGTTCCCATCGACGGTCACCGGCGTCTTCGCCAGCTTGCCTCTCTTCAGCTCCCTGGCTAGCTCTATCGACGAGGACACCAACGATTCGCCTATTCTTCGCTTCTGCATCTCTGGGAGGGTCGCCAGGAACATGCATTCGAATATGCAGTCGGTGTTATAGTGCTTGAACAAATCGATCCTCGAGTCTACGTTGATCATGAAGTCCACCAGAGCCTTGGACGACTTGTGCTTGCAATTTTCGCTGAACACCTCGAAGGCTCCCTTCTCCGAAGTATTCTGAAGAACCTGGACATATTATTTAAGGCGATTTTTAGTCTCGAGGCCGTTTCTATTTTCTCTTAATTATTTTAGAGTTTTTACAATTTTTAACCATTAGTAAAAATTGCCACACCACTGTTTAAAACAATTTTTACATCGCTATGCTTGTATCCAAGAGATTCGTAAAAATGTAACAGTTATTGTGATGAGTAATAACGAAAACACACAAATGCATAAGATGAAATGAATTATGTGGAATGGTAATATCCTAGGTCAGAAGAAATACTTACAAGGGAACATATTCAGATACGAAAATCCGATTTTGATGAAACTTATGGGAGCTTATAGTTCTTTGAAAAATATTTGACACGTGCTTTTTTTTTTATCGGCAGACATCCACTTTGAAGGGGTGAAAACAGCCCTCAAAGTTGGGGGTCAAAACCATATGTTTTGTGATATCTCGGAAACCAGAGGTCGAAAAAATTTGAATTTTTTTTTAAATTGTGTGTTTTTCAATGGGAAATGTTCTCGCGCAAGAAAATTTTAACAAAAGTTTTTTGTTTAACTACTAAATGCTTATATTTCGATGAAACAAGCCAGAATTCCTTCCTACGCACGCCAGGTGCAAGACTATCTTCCATTATGCATAATTATTGTTAAATGGCAAAAAAAAAGAAAATCCTGAAACATGTATCCCCTATTTTGGATCAAAGATCACACACCCAAGTTTACATTAAAATGAACTACCAATAAATAAAAGAAACTGCAAAAAAAAATCAAATTTTTAATATATTGTTTAAACAAAAAACTTTTGTTAAAATTTTTTTGCGCGACTACATTTCCCATTGAAAAACACACAATTTAAAAAAAAATTCAAATTTTTTCGACCTCTGGTTTCCGAGATATCACAAAAAAATATGGTTTTGACCCCCAACTTTGAGGGCTGTTTTCACCCCTTCAAAGTGGATGTCTGCCGATAAAAAAAAACACGTGTCAAATATTTTTCAAAGAACTATAAGCTCCCATAAGTTTCATCAAAATCGGATTTTCGCATCTGAATATATTCCCTTGTTAGATTTTCGAGTCAAAACAGTTTCGAGTGCAAAGGGTTAACTCGATTAATTTTGTTACCTGGATCTTGTTGAAAGCCACGCCGATCACGCCGCCGGTTGTCACGTCGATCGCTACCACGCTGACTCCGTCTTTGGCAGCGTCTAAACAAAGTTCTTCAAGCTCTTTCGATGCCCCAGGTTCCGAAGTTAAGTCCACGCCTATGCAAACGTTCTCGTACACGAAAAAGCTCTTCCTGATGACTTCCAAAGCTCCCTCCAAAGTCTCGTCCGTCAGGGATTCAAACTCTATAGCCCCGTCCTCTATAGAGCCCCAGGGCCTGTAGGATGGCATTCTCGTTCGGGTCCTGGAAGAAACAAATTAGAATGTCTGCTGATTCGATTCCACCACAATCCTCGACTGTATGCTGCTCTTGTTAGATCACCGGTGTCATCTTATCAAATTTAGGACGTTTAAGAAACGTACACAACCGCCAAAAATTTCCAAAGGAATTACTTAACGTGCTAACAAAAATTTTATCTTGTTCACGCTTCGTGAATACAATCTCTTAGTAATTAATTCACGTTGCAACAATCTGAAGCGTGAAATAAAATATTTTAATATTAATATTTTCATTATAATAAAATTTTTGGCATTTATGACAAGTACTGGGTTGTCCGAGAAGTTCGAACCGGTTTTGCACGGGAGATTGAAACGCAACGCTATATATTTATTAAAAATAAATCGGCACGAACTCTCCGGACAACCCAGTACGATTTTAAACAATTTAAAACAATTTAAAAATCATAATACGTCAGCGCAATGCTCGTTACATAATTAAAGTCACGTGTATTAATTTTTTTTGTAATTACAGCAAGGTAAATTAAAAACAAAAAGCGTTTTACTGTTGCGATTTAAGTATAAAACAACGAAAGACAGCGTTGGTCATCGCGCGCGTCAAACCGCATTACGCAAACGTATTTTTCTAACGACGAGCACCGATGCATCGTATTAGAATCGCGTTAGAATGATCAAGCGCCATATGTTCGTTAGGCCAAACACGAGAACCTTGTTCAGCGTTTACCTCATCGTTCCAGCGAGATCCTCGGATGCTGACAGCTGCCTCTATACTGACCGTTATCAAGAAGTTAGCTCGGAATATAGATATAGCTACGCCGTGTCGCTACACCATTCGCCTAAGCGTGTGTGCACGCGCTATCGCCGCCGCACAATGTGCCCACGAACGTAAACAAAATTATGCCGAACGAACGTACGTATTCGGTTACGTGGTTATCTCGTGGGGAAGCGATCAATCTCGTCAGGGTTCATTAGCATCCTCGTTGATCTTCCACGGGATTTTGAACACCCTATTTTACAATTAGAACGTTTCACAAGTGGACACACCGATTTTCCATCTTTCTACAAACAAATATAAGGCACGGAGAATTTTTAATATTTTGTCGGAATCCGCGTAGACCGATTTGTACAGTTACAAATATAATTTGGACGTTTCTAAAATATAAGAAACTGTCTCTGGCTTGAGAAGGTACTTGGTTCTTATTATACCAGGTCTCTTAGGCGAAAAGGGATTATCTGTGACCCTTGATAACGATGACCAACTACTCTAAGACGAGACAAAGGGTCTCTGCGAACTTTCTCTTGGACTTCGGTAGAGAATTGCGAAAAACAGATTTAACCCTTAGCACTCGAATGGCGCCATTAAAAATTGCCATACTTTTGTAGTGACTGTGTGTGTGTGTGTGTGTGTGAGTGAGAGAGGGAGAGAGCGTGCGTGAATATGAAGCGACGAATGAGTGATCGAATGTATTTGAAACGGAGCGAATGATAGGTTGGATGAGGAGAGAGTGAGAGGGAATGAGTGAGAGAAAAATAAGAACGACATATATGTAACAATAACGTATATAAGCAGAGGTATTCGGGCGAGCGAAGAAAGATGTTCGACATACGAGCGAGCGAGCGGAGAGTTTAGTCAAATCTAGTAATAATAATAAAAACTTACAACACTTTTATTAAAACAACTTTTCCATCGCTGGATTTGCAGTTAAAAAATTGTCGAAAATTTTAATGTACTAAATACAAGTAATAGTAATTAATTTCATATGTGCAAAAGGGAATGAACTATGTACAATGAAGCTATTATTGGTAAAAATATTGTTTCGATTTTGGTATGGAATTGCTTCGAGTGCAAAGGGTTAAACGATTCCAATATTTTATCTAAGCTGAATCGTTAGGTTGGTCATCCAATAATTTCTATAAAATGAAAATAAAATATAAAATTTCTATGCCAAATTTCAATGCAGAGGGTGCAATAGTTTTCCCGAGAAAAAGATGTCTAAAAATCTGCATCGAGAAATATTTCTCCGAAAGCGTTTCCCGGTGACTGCCGTCGGTTTTCGTTTGTGTAATCTTGTTATTTGATTTGCGTGGGCGAGGGGCGAAAGGGAGTGCTGCATTCCTCGGGATCGAATGAACTTATTGTAGCAGCTAGCAATCGGCGA
The DNA here is from genome assembly GCA_028453745.1 of Agapostemon virescens. Lineage (NCBI taxonomy): Eukaryota > Metazoa > Arthropoda > Insecta > Hymenoptera > Halictidae > Agapostemon > Agapostemon virescens. The sequence goes on from CM052084.1 coordinate 11,935,984, forward strand.
CGGCAGTGGAACCGGCGAATAAAAAGATCCGTAAATGAAACACACCGCGAGTAGTATAGCACAAATCACTGGAACACCGTAGTTTTCTGCAAGGCCACGGGAACATGAAAACGCTGCATAGATAAATGCAGTTGTCGCATAACGAGTTCAAGGGCTACCACTATACCACCAAACGACATCTCCGTTCGGTTATGTTCATTAACGCGCCCTGCATCCGCGTTGAATCCGTGAACGCATTTTTATACGGCACATACGTTCATAAATTCAGCAGATGACACTTGAAACTGTGCGATTTGTCGAATCGAGTCAAATAATTCGTCCACCAGATGCTCCACGTATTTTAACCCTTTGCGCTCGACGCTGTTTCAACTGCAACCCCAAGCCATTTTTTCTGAGCTATAATATTTAACTATTACTAATTATAATATTAACTATTACTCGTCCTTGCAACGATTAAATTTTTACAAATTTCTTTGACACAAGCGTAGCGACCTAAAGATTGTTTTAAACAGTGCTGCATTTTAGTGCAAAGGTTTAATTCGCCTAAAGATTTATAATCGTATTCCACGTTGTGTTAAAATAGTATTTTCTTATCGTCGGTAGTTATTGTTGCAAGATCCGTCTACGTTCGGATACCAGTCTGAGACAAAGAAGACTGAAAACTTTATTGGTGCAATAAAGGATTATGCGAGGAAACGAATGGCAATTCATCATTCTTTGATAAGGCGCAGCAATAACTGTGTACTTTTCTTATACCGCGAGAGTAAGTAGTGGCGAACGCGAATTGATAGAATTTCAATTAAATTACGATTAAAACGAGCAAAGGAATTTTGTCATCCGCGGTCAACTTTGAAAACGGTATATTTTATTTTATACACCACTTGTATAGTGATTTTAAAATTGTTACTGCTACGATTACAGACCTAGTTCCTAGAAATAGATAGTGCCACTATATCGATGATAAATCGATCATTGATAATTATAGTACTATCCCCGATAACCCTTGCGACTTGACTCCTGACGAAACGATCATTTATTTTAACAATTAAATTAAAAACACGTTATCAAGATTGTGAAAAGAAAAATGATTAAGGTACTTCCGAGAGTGTTACTTACGGTAATGATTTTTATTTAAAACGAAGTCTTTTGCCGACACCGGTCACATCGAAGCACAACTATGTTCTGCGGAACAAGAATTTAACGATCTGTAACGCGAAACCAAGTTATATTGGCGTTTGTGATTGGGAGTCTCTTTTCAATTGTACCGGGACTTACTAGTGTTCTCGCGAGTACCATTTTAAGCACACTAGTTGTCGTAAATGTTCCTATGATCGCGATCAAGCCATTGGCTTAGATTAATAGTCAGTCTGCGCAACAGGATTGTATCATTTTCTATCC
>CM052084.1:11942381-11964745 GCA_028453745.1 Agapostemon virescens
GTAAATGACTCAACTGCTGTAAATTGAATTGCAAGAAAAATTTAATTCTTTAAAAATATTCTAGGTCGAAAGGAATGTCTTGGTTTTCGAGTTAAAACAGCTTCGAGTGCAAAGAGTTAACCCTATGCATTCGAATGGTGACTCCGAGGCACCACTAAAAATTGTCATACTATAATATAAAATGGTAAATGACTCAACTGCTGTAAATTGAATTGCAAGAAAAATTTAACTCTTTAAAAATATTCTAAAAACAGCTTCGAGTGCAAAGAGGTAATAAATCATATCTCGGCGTGCAGTAGAAAAAGAGATATTTCTATTTTCGCATTTGGGGCAAGGAAACGGACGAAGCTCTCGATAAATAATATGAAACTTTATTTCGCCGAGCGTGATTTTACGTAACGGTTTGCAGTACAAGCACGGAAATAATGTTATGAGGCGGAGTGTCTTGGAAAACAGGATTTCCTCTCTCGTCCTTCTCCTTGAGCAGATCAACCTGCACGATGCTCTCGAGTTTCAGCTTCTCGGCAGCCTTCGCGGAGAAAACGGACGTGAATAAACCAAAAACAAATCCCGCGTTTATGCTTCTAGCGAAGGATATTCCCTCCGCCATCAGAATCTTCGCCAATCCTTTCTTACGATGATCCTTGTCCACTGCTACAGCATAAAACTCCACAGCTGACTTAGCAGCTGGATATCTTTCGTACAAATTCGTTTCTTCGACGATCTTCGAGAGAAAATTAAAGTACCGTTGCATCAATTTCGTTTCCGGTCGATTATTCGTGAACACGGATGTGACGCCGTCATCTTTATCGTCGAATTTCGGATTTTTACTGACTATCATCTGATTCACGGCGATAATCTTCCTCGAAGACTTGCTCTTGGCTATCAGACAAGGCGAGGAGGAGAATATAGCCTTAATTACCTTCTCGTGATCGATCCACATAGCTTCCTCATCCTCGGATCGATCCTGCCTCCTCATGCTGTTCAGCACGATCTCTTCCTTGTCGAAATTTTCCCGTAGAAATGGCAAAACTTCGTCCAAATGGGACTCGTTGGCCCATTCTATAACGTACGGTGCATCTGATTCCATTTTATAGTTGCTCCTTCCTCGGTTGATCACTTTTCTATTTATAGTAAAACAGGTCTCTGTCTTACCAATCCTTGTACCTCTCACTTATCAACGATCACGTACAGCTGATTAATTCCCGCGACACTGATTCGCGAATAAACTGTAATAGTGTTTAACTGACAAGAGTGTGCAATGATTGTTTGGTTCTGACTGTTCTGGCACCACTGTTGGTTTTCATTTTTGAGTCATCTTTCATATTTGTTTCGAACCCGTAGTTCCGAGATTCATCCATAGATGGCGTAATAATTCCGCGATAAGGATTCGAACGCCTGGAAACACCGAAGTAGTAAAATTCCGAATGCGATTTTTCGTTGACGCGATATTAATTAATGCGATTTGTTAATGGTAAACATGGTGGAAAAACAAACAGGGACGTCTCATGGAAACGAAATAGTACTATATTTCAGAATTGGTAAATTGAATTTAATTCTTGTGAACGGAAATCAGAGTGAGTCTGCTTTTACTTCGTTGATTTTATCTAACCTCCAGTCTTAGGTGCGTCGATTGGTGGGGCATTATGGGCATCGGATCAGCGTAGCGTAGCAACTTCATGGAGAAAGATGTCGTTGATGCTATCCAGTTTTCCCACCCTCGGTGTGTAAGGCTTTGCACAGGTGACGCAAGGAAAAACGGTTTGGAAACGATCTTTTGTTTGAGATAATTAATTTGTGAGCTCGAGGTTCTCGAGAAGAGTCGGAAAGCTGTCTTTCTTTGGACCCGCTTTTACCGCTTTTCCGTTACTTGCTTGCAGCTGGTAATCCTTTTCATTAGTAGTTTCTTTTACTCGAGTAATCTTCTAATCTAGTTGTAATGTTCTCTAGGTACGTTTATAAGGAGATCCAAAATTCAAATACGTGCGGACGATTTCGATTAGGGCAACATCACAATAGCACTCGCTGATTCTTAGAATCTGGCCTAAGGTCTGAAGCTTAGGCTCCGGCTGTGATTGGTCAAGCGGCCTACGCGACTGTCGATCGTTCATTCATGGCCGATGCGATTCAGGTCCACGATAAACGTAATCAAAACATTCCCTATCCCGCACGTGCAGCCGCACGAAAATATCACTATACCTTCTGCGTCAAAACAAACTTTGACATTGGCTTTGCTATCCTAGAAAATTAGTACTATCAGAAATACCGTGTTACTGTCATTTGGAAGAGTAATTCTCTCTTGCTAGAAACGTATTTCAGCCGTCGATAAGTCGCAGCTATTTTCTAACATAATTCTATCGATTCTGTAAATTATTCATCAACTTTCTGCAACCTTTATGCACATTTTTTTTTTAAATGCATGACCTCTTTTATATTTAGCTGCAATCGTTGACTCGGTCACAAGTCCAAGATTGTTCGGACCTGTTTCAAATAAATACCGAGCGATAAATTCTTTTAACAATTATTATCATATTTATTGAAATTATTTTTAGTTATGTTGGCTCATGGGGTTTCCCATTGATTGATATTGTTGTTATCTTCGAACGAAGCCGAACTAAAATAACAAATAATTAACGAATGTGAAAAGAGAGACTTCAGGCTTTAATATGAACATTAATAAAATATTGTACAATTTTTTTACACGAACTTATAGGAGTCCAAAGATCGATAATACATTACCTACCAATTATTTGTATATGCTCCTCTTCAAAGAAACATAATATGTATCCAGAAATTCAAGTATTTCGACTTGAAGAAATTTTGTCATATAGTACAAATAATATAAAATATTTATACAAAAGTTTAACGCAAAATAGTCGTTTAGTCTCTTCCGAAAAAAAATAAAGTGAAAGGTGACAATAAAAAATATTCTGAATCCACAAAAATTTTGATCAAATTTTCAGAATAATTGTTGATTTAATAGGATTGTAGGAGAATATAATGTTTAGGTCGAAATTAACCAGAATCAACCTGTTGCACTACTATTTATTTTACGATTACAATGACTAGAATTCTGGCGTTTATAATCACCTAGGAAAAGAGAAAATTTATATTTATCGTATCTCTTGCGTATTTTTCAATCGCTAAATACGAACTGCGATAAAGCAGAATTTCATTTCGGTTTAAAGGGAATCAACAGCACTGCGTATTTAGCAGACTCTGTTCGAAGTGTTCGTCGTGAGTCTGACTCGATATTACGGGCACGAAGGGTTAATCGGGGAAGGTGCTTGATTGGGGATCCTCAAGGTGGCAAGTTCGAGGGATCCAGGTGCCTGATTTTGGAACACGCTTTCCCATGATCGCGGCAGAGCGCGCGGCAGCGCGTGCGTAGGCCCGCCGCGACACCAAAATAAGATGGCCGGTCAGCGAAACAAATAGAGCGCCGTTGTAAATAACAAACCGTCCGAGCACGTTCCATACTGGGATCCGAGGAGCCGTAGATCGGTGGCTGCGAGGGACCGCCTCGGTGTGCCGTTTGGTTCTCGTGACCGGTCACAAGGGACCCGGTGATCGCGCGCGAGAGAGACCAACACCGCTCTCTCGGCTCTCTCTTCTCTGCGTTTTGCACGGTGGGACCCGCCGTGTGCGTATTTGTTCCGCTCGCGGTGGTGTGTATTATCTTGTCTCGTCTCTTCGCGTGTTCACCTTCACACGATAAACGATCCGCTTCAAATGTGCGACTCGGCAACGTTTCAGCCAGCGTGCCGTCAGCCGTGGACCATCATCGCCGCCAGGATGCAACTCCCTGACAAAGACAGTCCCGCGCCACGTCCTCGCCCACGGATCGCCTAGCTCCTCATGCTAGTCTCGTCTTCCGAATTGCTTGGAGCACAGCATGAAGGAGATGCTTGGAGGGTGCTGCGTGTGTTCTGACGAGAGGGGTTGGACTGAGAATCCACTGGTCTACTGCGATGGCCAGGGCTGCACTGTTGCTGTTCACCAAGGTTCTTGTCCTACGCGACACTGTGTCCTTTGCTATGCCTCTGCGCCATTGGTCAACAAGTGATCCAAGCGGAACCACTTGTGTCTTCGCTGTAGAAGACACCGTGGTCCGTTTGGTATATTATCATTGCTTGTGACAATGTTTTCATGACTTTGCTAGGCTTGAATATTGGACACAGTTTTGTCTTACATGTAGTGATACCTATCCAGATACGTTTGCTAACAGATAGTAATGATATGTTTGTTTTGCAGCCTGTTATGGTATCGTCACGGTACCTACTGGGCCATGGTACTGCAGGAAGTGTGAATCGCAGGAGAGAAGTGCACGTGTGGTGAGTTGGATCCTCGCGTTGCTAGTTTGACAGGTGTATTATACTTTGTCCTACGAGACAGGTTGGTAAAGGTAAACAAATACCATTTGAGTGCAACAGAAATTACATTTATTAGACCATTAACAAAGGTTATCTTGCAGTGTTTTGTTTATCTGCAATGTTGCATCTCGTTGGATGGAGTATAGTCGCATATAGGTATTGCTGTTGCTTGACATTTTCTGTTAACTCATTGTACACTGGACAAATACTTGCGAAAGCCTTCTGTTCTAAAGAGAATATATTAAAGGTCTTGTACATATTGTCAAAATAGTGTGTAGCTTGTATATTTCTACCAAATTGAACTGATAGGGAGCAAGGTAATGTTTGGAGGAGTCTCAGTTCGAATGGAGTTAACAAATGCAAATGACATGCATGGAACACAGAGCTCTTTGGAATCGTACTTGGAAGTTCGTCATGAATTTAGATTGTGTCTTTATATAATTCGATATTTAACAGCGTTGCGAGTTGTGTCCAAGCCGCGATGGGGCTCTTAAAAGGACGGATCAAACAGGATGGGCGCACGTGGTTTGTGCGCTGTACATACCGGAAGTACGGTTTGGTAACGTGACGACAATGGAACCTATTATTCTGCAGTTGATACCATCCGAAAGGTTCAGCAAGGTAGGATCGCCCAGTCGCATACTGAATAGAAATAGTATTTTTTCGCATAGCATGTTGACGTTAATGTTTGTTTCAGTCGTGTTATATCTGCGAGGAACAAGGACGAGGTAGTAGAGCGAACGTAGGAGCCTGTATGCAGTGCAACAAGACTGGCTGCAGGCAGCAATTTCATGTGACATGTGCTCAGGCCCTTGGCTTGCTCTGCGAGGAGGCTGGCAACTATCTCGACAACGTCAAGTACTGTGGATACTGTCAGCATCACTACTCTAAGCTGGTAAGGGAACGGACCATCTTGTAGAAACTGGCGGTAATTTCGTTGGATTTTTCTTAACAGAAAATTGCGATTGTTTCAGAAAAAGGGTGGTAACGTAAAGACGATACCACCTTACAAGCCAATACCAGCAGATAATGGCTCGTCAGACTCATCTCCTGAAAAGGAAGCCGAGACCCCGATAAAGTCTTCGTCAAGTGGTAAACGAAAGAGTTCAAGTTCCAAATCCACTACCAATTCTAAAAACAAATCCAATACTAGTCCAAGCCTAGAAATAAATGGCGTTGCTGATGACAAAACCAGCAGCGGCCGTAACACACCCAAAGAGAACACCACAAATACCAGTAAATTCACCACTTCAAACTTCGTAGAGACAATCGTCACCCAATCGGAGAGCGTGTTTGGGCATGACGGCACTGCCTCGACGACCGCCGTCCAGGCGATCAAGCCGGGAACGAATCCAAACACCGGCCACAAAAACAGTGGACCGACGAAATCAAACTCGTCGACGTCCAACAAGACGTCCAGCCACAGTAAAAAGAGAAAGACCGGGGCCCGTACGCCGACCGTGATCGGCAACGAGAACTCTAACCAATCGGTCAGCTCCGAGGCCAGCGGCTCTGTCGTGGTCGCTGTCACATCTGTTGTGCAGCAGGCTGTATCCAGCAACAACGTGCAGACCACCATTACAGAAGCAACCAGCCTGAGCACAACCACCGAGCCCGAGAAATCCAAGAAGGTACAATCCTCTAACTTTGCAAAGAAAACTTCATCTTCTCAAATAAAAATTGTCTGTGTCTATTGCAAGAAATAAGAGCCGTCTAAGAATTTCGTTTGCTTCGTTGAAAGTATCTTGTTTCGAATTGCGACTTCTTTCGATTCTTATAATGATAATTTAGTGTTTTACATTAGGTCTGCTTGTCGTTCGAAGCACGTCTTAAATGCACCTATTTTGATCGTTTTCCAGTTGAAGGTCGAAAGTCCGATCCAGTCATCTTCAACTACTCCAGTTAGCACGGAAGCAACCACCACACCTGTGATTATGGCAGTGACACAGTCTCAATCCTCGATCGTCACTCATTCTCCGACGACTACAACTAACAGCATAGTCGTTTCCGTGCCACTGACTGCCACTTCGTTGCCTAGTACTGTCCAAAGCGTGGTAACCAGTGCTCCGACGTTGTACCAACAATTACAACAAAGTATAATTACCACTGCGGCTGCTATGGAGCCTAGAACGAGTGCTATGCCAAATTCTGAGAGATTCAATGCGGAGGAAGCTCCTGTTAAGAGATCTCGGTAGGTTCTATATTTTCAATTACTTCTTTTCTAGCTGATGCCCCTGCAAAACTATTTTTAGGAATATTGAAACTGTAATCTGCAGGCTGTAAATTTGTATTGTTTTGTTTGATTACTTTGAGGAGTTGATAGCTGCCTATGCTTAGAACATCGAAATTGATCTCAAAGTAAATTTAACATGAATCGAACAAAAATTGAAAGATTCTATTACCAACTTTTTGTTCAAGATTTTTCTTTCTGTTCAATTGCTATGAATAATAATTTTAATGCTGCATTCAAAATATCCAAATTGTTCGCAAAGTGGATATGGTATAAATCGTACAAAAATCGAAAAATTCGATTTCCGTGCTCCGCACAATATTTTCATTTTATTTTTTTTTTTACTGGCAACAATAAATAAACCAGCAACGAGCGATTCGTCTTTCGAAAATTGTAGCCTTGAGGAACGGTACGCCGTGAGTTCTATTTGCTATTCCAAACGCGCGCCAAAACGGAAGGCATCAAAATGGCTGTCCCATTGGATAAACAAGCCAGTCCGCTCCTAACCTCGTCGCGAGTATAGTAAAAATTCCTCGGGTAGAAAATTTTTATTGTTCACGAATTGATAATATCCCCGGAAAATTTCATTTAACCGTGTCCGTATGATTTTCGCGGACTACGTTCGGAACCGATCGTGACGATCGTATGGTGTCCGCGACAACATTGTGCTGCGGGATCAGGCGAAATGATGTGAGACTATATTTTCCGTTAGCTTGTGTTTGCACGGTGTTTCTGCAGGGAAAACTTGGGTGGCACGTTCGATCGTGTAAAAAAGTGGTGGTTTCCTTGTCAGTTTGTAATTCGCTGATATCATTAAGGATACATTGAGGTTATGTTTGTTTCTTGTGCCTCAAGGGGCCTCAAGGGCAACGAACGAAGAAAAGGAGTAACGTGATGATCTAAGTCGTAACGGTCCGTGTGTACGATTCGAATACTCTAAACTCCTCGAAATTTCGATGTATTTATTCCTAAATCTATATTCAATTCAATTAGGTGATATACTCTTTAGGTTTAAATTTGCTCTCCCATATTCTCACATTTTACTCTCAATATATCTTTATGCGTTTTTTTTATCCAAGGAATTTTACACAACAGAATTTCACAATTTTCTATGTTTTACAGTTCTCAGTCGTCGGACAAACAGGAGAAAACACGTAAGCCTAAGCGAGGTTCCTCAAATAGCCAGCCAGCTCTGCAGCAGTCGCAGCAACAGGTCCAAGCACAACAGCAACAGGCTCAGTCCGCGGCTTCCTCTGTGGTAACATCAGTGTCCAGCAGTGCAGTGGTAACAACATCTAAAAGAGGAGGCAGGAACAATCATCAGACTCCGCCTCCCGCCGTAACTGTGGCACCTGTGCCATCCATTATACAAGGGCCAACATTGACTGGTGGCCATTTTAGCAGTGTTAGTGCTGGGTCCACGATGGGTCCCACTGTAAAGGAGTCTCCTCCCAGCAGTCCTGGTTCGGAGAGCATGAGCAGCAATGGGCCTGGAAGACGGAAACGGAAGAGCGCCAGTGCTGCCTCTACGACACCGATACCCTCTGCCTCTAGCACTCCAACGTTGACAAACCCTAAGGAGGAAAAGGATGTCAAGCTGTAAGCTTCAAAACTCGTACTCTTCTAAGTACTATAATAAATTGTTTGGGTTTTCATTTGCGAGTTGCTACAGGTTTCAAAATGGTGTCAGCGCACCGCACATGTTAGGCAACCAGTTGAATCCGACGTCTACAATGGCTCAGAAGATGTCCGACACTTTATCACAGGAACTGGAGGCTCATTCTATTTTCACGGAAGCGAGCAATTCCACGACGAACCTGGTTGGCCCGCAGCTTCATAGTCGGGTTATCGCATCTGTATGTATTTTGCGAAAAGTACATTAGAAAATGTGGGTGCACTATTGTGTCCGTGTATGTAAAAGCTGAGGAAAGATAATATTGATAGTATTCATGAAATTGGTTGTACAACACTTTATTTTTAATCATTACAAATTCATACGATTTAAATCGTGTGTACTGGTTTAATCCGCATTAAAGTGGAATCTCTGTTATCAGAAACATAGCATTGATTATTCAGATAATAAAAAATTCCATTATATCGTGGATTAAATAAGCAGTTATAATTAGAATGGTGTTTGAACTCAATGTAATCGGAAAAATGTCGCGAACACGTCTATTTCATGAGAAAATAATTAAAAAAGAAAATACTTTGTCATTAAATTCAACGTTGCCCGAACTTCAGACGAGTACACAGCTTTACACAGACATTAATGTACGTTAGAAACTGTTTGATGACAGTATGTATTTTAACATACATCTATCCTTAACAAGCAGATACGATCGAGCCAAGCAGGTGCACCGCCGACGTCATTTTCTTCAGTCTTCAACACTAACACAAACACAAACACCAATATTGCCAGTACCGCTGGCAATGCTGCATTAGGTGGTGGAGCGATACCTCAGACTCTGGACCAGCTTCTGGAAAGGCAATGGGAGCAGGGAAGCCAGTTCCTGATGGAGCAGGCCCAGCACTTTGACAGTGAGTGTACGGCAAGGAAAAATATGCTTACTGTCGCATGGGTTTGGTGAAATTGGGGATACGATTACCTGTTGCATGCATTTGGTTACCAATTCGGTATAATCGTTGAATTTAATTAAAACGAGAGAAGACTCTATACAGTTCTCCAGAATTTGTATGTAAGTGATTTCTCCGTTTTGAAGCATGATGCTTTCTGGCTCGGTAAATTTATGGGGCGTGTCTCGGATAAATAAAAAGAACAGCTATATCAATTTCTTTTATGTTTATGTGAGACAGTCCCTTTAATATAATATTTATCAGAGGGGATGTGTTAATTTTGTATTATTTCCAGTCGCTTCCTTACTGTCGTGTCTTCACCAATTGAGAGCGGAGAACCTTAGGCTAGAGGAACATGTAAATAGTCTTTTACAAAGGAGAGATCACCTATTGGCTGTGAACGCGAGACTTGCTATTCCACTGACCGGTCAACCCAGCACTCACCCAGGTAAATCCCCTTCTCAGTCAAGTCACTCAATCCTTTAACAGTCAAAATGTTAATCAGAATTAATCATTAACGAATTAAATCAATTTCAGCGAATAACATTCACCCAACAGTGAATCCATCGCACCCGAACATCCCCCACCCGGACGTCCCGCCAGGTGCCGCGGCTCCAGTTCCAAGAGTGAATCGCGAGCCCCGAGTGAACAACACTTACATGCCTCATTCCAGTTCCAGTAATCATTCGACGACGTTGGAAAATGGCCTGCCACCTGACCCATCACCACCTGCAGCAGCCTCGCTGTCTCAGTATCAACATAGGACTTCGTTAGTCGCGCCTCAGCCCAGTCCAACAATCAGGTAACGTCCCTGTCCCATGAGTAACGGTTCCGAGATAGATGCTCCAATGTGTAATTTTTCATTTCGATCACGACCAGGCACAGCCCAGCGGGAAGCGCATACCACCAAGGTCAGCCCAGTAACATTGTGTCGCCGGTACCTACCAGCAATACAGGTGTGGTCAGGAACTCGTCGGTCACACCTGATCCGCTGCGTGGAGTTCCAAGGTGAACACACTGGACCCCCCTCTCCATAAATTCCTCTTCATTCCTTTAAACCTTTCTAACCCGAATCTTCTTTCGTTATAGTCACAGTCAGAAAAGTATAGTTCTAGATAAGGTGATCAAATGCATTCATGAATTTTTTCATAACTTTTCATCAAACAGAACAGAAGAAATATGACCACCTTATCCTGTCCATACTCTACAATTTCAATATAATATTGTCTGACGAGGTTCGGTAACTTCGTCTTTTCTTTCAGGTCAGTGGCACAGTCGTCAAGCAATTATATGTCGTCAATGTACCAACCCATCACTATGTCGAGTCTTACAAGTAACCAAGTAGGTAATGTTCATAACCTTCATTCACATGGACCTTCTCCGCCCAGCCTCGGCCCGCCGGGCAAACCCAGCTGAAGATAGATGGATGCATCGGGGAAAGAGAAGAAGCGTGCTTTACTTGTTGAGAGACGTGGTCAGTGATCAACGAGGTGGGATCATCGGCCGAGAGAAGGCGTGCGAATGAAAGATCACAACCTGATCGTCAAGGTTGTTCGCCAATCGTCACAGAATCACACTCGTCGTTTAAGATCAGGCGTATCGTTTATCACCGAGGGAGTGGGCGGACCATTTCAAGAGCCAAGAAGAAAGTGATACGACACATCCGCATCGAACGAGAATCATCCGTTGGCATTTAACAATACGAATCGATGACATTTTTCTAAACAGTGTCGTTTTTTCCGAACACAATTTTTCATAGCAACGTTTTTTCTACGGAGATTGGCCGGGCAGACGCGGTGACTAGAGTTAATTCCCAACGAAGATGGCAGTCATCTTTCTTTTTGTTTTTATTTTTTAGTATGTTTCGTTTTATCTCTTTCTCTCTCTCTCTTTCTCTTGTTCTTTCGTTCGTTCTTTATACGATATATCCTTGGTTCGCGCGTCGTCGAAAGCACGTTCGAGACAATCTCTTCCTCGTCGATGAGCATGAGCAGAGTTACAGCACGAACGCAGATGTACAAATCTTAGACTGTAAGTTAATCTATGGCGACGAGAATAGCAATAATATTTACCGAGTAGGTGTACATTTTAATTGGAAGTAATCAGTTTGTAAGTCCGGTGGTGCGATGTCTCTCAGCCATCGTGTTTTATATAGAGGCGTTTGTTGCTGTCGATTACTAAAACCGACTTTGTTTTTAATTAGAGTGAGTGATCTGCGACCGAGGTGAGAAAAGTGCACGCAGATCGAACAGGAAAAACGATTAGGACACGCAGGAATTAGTAGGATCCGAACGATTTCTGTAAATTCTCGAGAACATGTACTTGATTTATTTATTTAAAAAAATTTTTGACGTAGCGTGTACCTCCCGGGTCCCTGATCACGATACTCGTTAGTATAGAATGCTAGACTGTTCATTTCGTTTTGCAACAGTCTTCGTCACACTGTCCAAGAAGCATCATGCAACTCGTGAGTTCTACTTTGTTCTGTAGATTATTAAAATTTTTCAAAAGTTAACTATTACTTATTTTTTAAAATATCTTGAAAAATACGTAAATGAATTTAAAAATAAAGTAATCCATTGGCTTGAAACTTGCTCGAGCCGATTGCATAATTTGTGAAAAATTGTATGAGCTAGTCAAACGATTTTCAAACGATTCTTTAAGCTCGCGAAATAATTTTTAAAGAATTCTTGAAGCTAGCTAAATCATTTTCAGAAGGGGAACAACTGTGTTTAGGCATTTCCTATTTAGTAGTTGCAAAGTTTCTCGGACAGTGTGATAGAAACGATCTCGACCTGCCCCATAGTCGTCAACTGTATATTCTAATCTTATACATAAAACATACTACGTAGGTGTACAACACGAGCACTGCCTTCCACCAATCGATTGTCGCTGTGGGCCAGGTCGTTTATAAAAAGATAAAAGAAAGGAAAAGAAGAGGACGATGATCACAGTCCTCTTCGATAGCGAAGCCCGTGATTGTTTTTACTTCAACTTCCACATGGTTTAGCGATGGCGGTGAAGAAGGAGCTTAACTTCTCTGATATATTGGTTTCGCGATGATTGTACCATGTAGGTTCGTGTTCAACGTCTTTTCATTTCCGGTTCGCGTTTCCCATGTCGATGGCGACCGCACACTTTTTACTCGACGACTGCAACCTTCGTCGATCGCTGCAACGATAAAACTGTACGCTAGACATTAATCAAAACTCGTTAGTGTACCCGAGGACCTATCCGAATTTGGTCCTCGCTGGATAGTACTTTCGCTCAAGGAACTAAAACTCTTTGTACTACGGATCGATCCTCTTCTTGGACCACTCGTACGATTTTTATTCTCCAAAAATCGAGCCTGACTGCGGATTCTTATGTTAAATATAAATTGTATGGTTTTAACTATTTTAAAAAATAATTTAATTTCACTATTTTTACTGCAAATCCGCAGGCTACCGATAACCGATTTTGAGGCCTAACACGGTAACTAATATTTGCTTAACACTTTATCGACCGGAAGCCTATTAATAGGACTTTCAATAATTGCATTGTAAGAAAATGAAGCTTAAAGAATTGCATTTTCATTGTAATTTGTAAGGAAATTATTAGATAACGTTATTGAGGATGCGTTGAGAGATCCATCAAAAAGTTTTCAGTCATATACCATGGACCATAAAAAATTCTGAAATAATCGTTGGTCGATAAAGTGTTAAGTCCCCGTTTGAACGAATGAATTTGTTGTTCCGGTTGTATTTTAATCAGCCTCGAAATCACGAGTGTAGAATATTTTTAAATTGGCTCGGTTCGGAGATGGAGAATCGTCCGACGAGTTCGACAACGAGGAAAAACGTGGACGGTCTCTTTTATAATAAAATTAATTGGTATAGAACGGAGTGGAACCTCGTAAGAGAAGGGAGAAACGATCAGAAATCCGTCTTTCCGTCGCGAAGTTGAATTCCAATGATACTTTTCTTTTCTGTCGATGTCACTGCCTTTTAGACTAGTATTTAAACAAATTCGATTTCGTTGAGTCGAACGAAGCTGCGCATGTAAAAGAACAAAGAAAAAAACAAAAAAAGAAACCAAGCAAAAAAGAAACGGTAATTCCTTTTTACCAGTCGTTGTGTTCCTTACTTTTTAATTAACGTAGTCTCGCGGAAAGACGATTCGACGATTGCGAGCGCGCTGTTAGGTCTCTGGGATTTCTGGAAAAAAATTGATTCGGTCGCTGTTACTCGGCGCGAAATCGAGGAGATCTCTGTTTAGGCTAACGAGGACGATAGTGGTAGATCACGAGGACGTCGAACCTTCAAAGAGATAGCTCGTCACCACTCAGGGAAAATCGATTTACTATTACACGGATTATGCGATCGAGTTCTCTTCGTGCGCGTCTTGCTGCTATTTTGTAATATTGAAAAACAATGGCCGTCGGTTGCTGTACTCAGGGTCTCGGAGGAATCGTCGGACCGGTTCGAACTGCTCGGAATAAATTAATGAAATTGTACATAGAGAATTATACAACGTTAATTTGATAATTCTGGCCGGCTGCGAAAGTCCACAAAACGTCTGTTCGAATCTGGGCATTTCAATTGTTATTGGAAACTATTTAATCGTTGCTGGTTTGTTTAATTTTCGATGCAAAACAGATTCGTGTGGATTTTTCTGACCGCCCATTGGCTGTATCGTTGTCAAATTAATATTCGGATTCGATTTGATATTTTACTACGAAAAGATGATCGGTAGCGTGAACTTTGACTCGCTGAGGATCCCTAATCGACGGGCTTGAGTGTTCTAAGGGATTTCGAAGGAAAAAGCAGAAAATTGCGGAGAAAAAAATGATAAAATAATAATTGTTAGTGTTCGTCGAAGTACGAGGGCGCGTTTATACCGATGCAGAAGAGTATTTTATGCATTTTCATTGTAGTGTCACTGTACGTTAAGGTAAACTAATGCGATGCGTGCGAGGGATGCGACAGTGAACAAGAGAACCGAGGACAAAAAAAAAACCGTAGGAAATAAAGAAGAAAATGATAAAAAGAAAATGTTAGAGAAAGAAAAAGCAATGCGAATAATATTTTTCCACAGCAGACCGTGCCAAATTTTTGCGATCGAACCATTGGGGATCTCTCTTGCTCGAGATCATGGGCCAGACCTTTTAAACAAATTTCAAAACTCGACTACACCCATCGTTGTGCATTTAATTAACTCTCACGCTGCAGTGGCAATTATTTTCCAATTGCTCTAACAAATCGTCGTGTTCAATTATTCGAAGGTTGGACTGTCGCCCAAAAATGTTTTGTTTCTCCGTTTCGATTGTTGTTAATTATATTCCTCAGAGGGTCCTGTCAACGTTTTTAACAGATTTTTGTTGTAGCCAGTTCTTTCGTGGGAGTAATCGTGAACTTTGTACGAACTCGAAGATATGTCAATCGAATTGTTCCGTAGGTTCGCTAGAGCTGTAGGCTGGAATTTTTCAGTTTCGAACCGAGAGAACATTTTTTGGATCATGCTATGCTTCGGTCAGGCCTCGGCAATGCTTCGATTGGCCGAAATCTTGGCACATTACCGTGAAATTTTGATACTCAACAGCGCGACACGTCTCTGTCGAACCAAACTAACAACTGCACCGTGGATCTTCGATTTATGCGAGCGCATAATTTTTTAACTCTTACAAACGATCGATAGTCTTGCATCTTCGCGCTCGAGCGACTGCCAGCTCAGCTTGATAACAGATAACAACAGTTTCAATGAAAATTAAAATAGTCTGGCTCTTCTGCTGTTAGCCCAAGATCGAACACCGCTTTTGCACTCTTTCGTTAACTTAAATATTCTTGTTATCGATGTAAACAATTTTAATTCGACGTCTGTGCGATGTACAGATTTGAATTTGTTACAGTCTGATCGAAATTGGAAATACATCGCTTCCGAACCTTTCTTTCACACTGAAACAGTGTCTGTACGATCGTAAATCATTTGAATTCGTTCGAAACAGCGGTGAAGAATTTTTTAAAAATTCCGGCAGACCCACGGTGCAGTTTAGAGTGTGCACGAGCGTGTTTTCATTTTTCTACGAGGAAGCGAAGCGTTGGAGGACCTCCCGAAAGAATTCCGGGGCAGAGAACGATTGTAAGATAAATTGCACTAACCGGAGAACGTTCGTCGTAGCGCACTTGCCGGTTTTCCGAAGCGATTCGCGTGATCGTAGACGAAAGGAAATTGTAAAAAGAATCGAAACGACACGTGATGCGCGCGAACGCTCGGGACGGACTGCGATCATGTAAAGGGCGCTAGGTATTCAGTGTAAAAAGAAAAAGGGACATTTCGCTTGGAAAAGCGTCGGGACGATTCGAAGACGACCCCCGCTCGATCGCGGTCTTTTGTATATTTTTCAGAAAAGAAACGAGGAAAAATAGGAAAACGATACAGGCAGCTAAGCGATCGCGTTCGCTGTCTTCGAATCGTCCCTTCGGACCGTATGTTTGTGTCGTAACCCTTTATGTATGAAGAGGAAAAACCGTGCGGACCGAAATGCCATATGTATTTCCACAGGGGACAATTTTCTATCGACAACAAAAAGTCTGATTGTTTTTTTCTAAACGAAACGTATCCGAGTCGCTGTTCGCCTCGTTCGCTCCCGACGCTATTTGCCGTCGTCTTTGGATCGGTGGAGTCTCGGTAGTTTCCGAAATAACATTTCTCGAATCGTGGACAAATTAAATACGTTTTATCTCTGAAAATCCGGTGATCTTGAAAATTACTCTGAAAAAGAAGTCGAAGCATGTAAATTCACGTTTGTAAACTCGACGAGAAATAAGGTAAACGTTGTTTAAATTGTTGTTAATAATTTCCGGAAGAAATCTGTTATTTTACGTCTCGTTGTTGCTCGGTAAGTTTCGTTGGGGTTGCACCGAATCAAAAACGAGTGTCCGAAGAAGCCTCCCACAGGATGCCTAGAACATTTCATTTTTATACCGACATCTTGATAAGAGATTTACACCGTAACATTAAGGAACAGGGTGGCTTCGACCGGCGGCACAGGGGCGAACGGGGATGGAAATTCACCCCTGAAAAGGGACGATGATTTCTGATCGCTCGTCAACGGGAGAGATGATCTCCTTCGAGCTGTCAGAAACGTTGTCCCGGAGTCGCGTGGATCGGTTCCGAATCCAGGGATGTAAATCATTGTGCGATACCGTTTTCTAATGTATCTGTGCATACGGAAGCATGTAATAAAAGAAAACTAAACGACTACGGACGTATTTGCCACTCGACAAGCCCGTTGACCGCTACACCAAATTCCCTGCCTTCTAGAAATCTGCTTGACATTGTCCAATCACTGAAACATACTTTTTAAACAATATTTCACTGCTTTTTTTTACTCCTGCTAACGTTGCACTGCTCGAAAGAGCAGCCTCCGTGTAAAACAAAGATGGCGAACGTTAAGGTCCAGAGATGTTAAAGAAAATAATATTCTCTATGAAGAATTTAGAATGCTGCTTTCAATAATTTGCCAATATTTTAGCGAATTTCAAAATCATTAAAAAATGTTTACAGAGATGTAAACTGATGTTATTCTGCTTCCTTTAACCCTTTGCGCTTCTTATTATTTTTCTTCCGTGCATATAAAGTTTGTTACTATTACTCATTGTGTGAAAGCTTGAATTTTTACTAATTTTTAAACAGCAAATATAGCGATGTAAAAATTGCCGTACTATTATTTAAATAACTTTTACATCAGCAGATTTGCAATTATAAAATCGATAAAAATTTCAATGTTCTAAAGTACGAGTAATAGTAATTAATTTCACATGTACGAAAGGAAATAAACTATGTACAATGGAGCTGTTGCAGATAAAAATATTCCTTCGATGTTGGAATGAAATTGCTTCGAGTTCAAACGGTTAATATTTCTCGTTCTCAATGGTGGCAATTTTCATTTTACACGGAGGCTCCTAAAAACTCTCCGATTGCAATATCTGTATTATCCATCGCGATAAATAACTGTAATTACTAAACGAAAAGCAATCGAGCTGAATTCTGCGCGAATTCCGAAAGTCTGCAGCGATTGAAACGTTGCTGACGATTAACCCTTTGCACTCGAATGGCGCCTCTAAGGCGCCACTAAAAATTGTCATACTATTATTCAAACAATTTTTACGTCGCTAGGTTTGCAGTTGAGAAATCAATAAGAATGTTAATGTTTTATGTACGAGTTGTAGTAATTAATTTTACATGAACGAAAGGAAATGAACTATCTACAATGGAACTATTATAGAGAGAAATATTGTTTCGATTTTTGAGTAGAATTGCTTCGAGTGCAAAGGGTTAATACGAATTTTACGCGTTGCGGAAAAGGTGTCTATCGCTTTTTGCGGATCGCTGGCGAGGTTGTTGATAAGACAGTGGCCAGAGGCAGACGCTACGATGCAGCTAATTGTAAGAATGCAGACAAATCCGTGGCGTTTGCCTCGGTGCCGGCCAACCATCGTGGGAAGTCTCACCTGCGACCTCGTCTGCTGCGAATCAATATATTACACGAGTGTACGAATACACTATCGTTCGCGAATAACGCTGCCAACTACTCTGCTATCCGGACACGATTCTTCCTTGTCAATCTATTGACCTCGAGCAATAAGAAAACTCTATTCAAAGCGATTCGGATCTTCCCTAGAGACCTCTCTCGATCTTATCAGTCGCGTCTCCCCATTTCTCTGAAACAATGCCTCCCACTGGGATTTCAAAATTGTTATTAATAATACTCAACCATAGCGATTCCTTTCGTTAAATTTTATTCAAACGTGTACTTCATATTCTTTCTTGAGCGTGTTAATTTTTTGGCGAGCTTCTTTCAAGCTCTAACGATGACCTTTATCGGCCATCTTGAACGTTCCTTTTTATTTTATTAACCCTTTGCACTCGAATGGCGTCTATAAGGCGACGCTAAATTCTGCGATACTATTATTTAAACGACTCTTACATCGCTATGTTTGCAGTTGAGAAAACGATTAAAATGTTACAGTCCTAAGCACGAGTCATAGTAATTAATTTCGTATGAACGAAAGGAAATGAACTATTTACAGTGGAGCTATTATAGATGAAAATATTGCTTCGATTTTGGAGTAGAATTGCTTCGAGTGCAAAGGGTTAAACCACAGCGACTTTTCTATGCGACCAATTTGTATATAAGCATTTAGTTCGTATATACTTTTCTGCGTCCTATCAGTCGCGATTTTCATAGAACAGCTCGACCCCGTTTCTTCGAAATAATCCCTTTCATTGCGATTTCAAAGTCGTCGGTATAAATGAATTTATACGTTCGAAGGTTCTCGCCCATAACAGTTGCGAGCGTGAAAGGTTAATGGAATGTTTGCCAGTGTTCCAGGTCCCCGCGAATTGTTGCGAACGGTTGTGTATGAAAAACTGCGTCTCGCGATACGAAGAGCCATCACCGCCATTGTCCGAGGAAAGATAGGTCGGTTTATGGGGTAGGCGCGAAAGTTCAATACCTGAGGTTGAACCTAATCGGCTCGAGCGTCACGGGACCGTGGTACCGTGAAAATTAGCAAACCATAGAATCCTCGCGCAGAAGGCCCCTTGCCTGTATTCGAGCCGCATTAAGAACACCCTCTTGTCACGAGGGTGGCACTTGCGTGGATCCACGCAGCTGGAGTGACACACAAATAAAGTATTAATTCTCCGTTCGTCTCGTAATGGTGGCAGTGCTCTCTATACTTCGTGCTACACCGAAACTCGTCTTCGGGACATGTCCATTCATCGGGTAAGCCGTGACACGATGGGGGATGGGTAATTTAAAACTTTCAAAAACTCCACATCTGCATCGTGCATCAAGTTTTTTAGTCTATCTTATTTTTACTTTACTCTTTTAATTTTATTTTTATCTTTACTATATTTTAACTTACTTTTCTTAGCTTATTCTGACCAGTGCTTTTCGTTTCAGGGACGAAGAAAATGGAGGACCTGCGAAACACTTTATTGGGACAAGAGGAAGGACTTGGTTCGTCGAAGCTGCTGCGAAAGTGTTCAGAATTTTATTTTCTGTGAGTATTTGTACACCGAGCAATTTTAATTCCAAAATTTGTTCGTCTAGAATTGTTCCTCTTCAAGTACAATAATTATTATTACTGTTAAATACTATTACTATTACTTTTAAGTGCAATTACTATTATTATCATTACTTTTAAGTGCAATTACTATTGTCATCATTACTTCTAAGTGCAATTACTATTATCATCATTACTTTTAAATGCAATTACTATTATCATCATTACTTTTAAATGCAATTACTATTATTATCGTTACTTTTAATAGCAACATTTCAATTCATACCAATTTTGTAATCGCAAACGCAGCAATTTTTAGGGGACGCCATTGGAGCGCCTAAAGATTAACAAATTTGTACATTAAAGTTTCGAGAAATTGTTTCAGAAAATTGCACCGCATATTATTATCAGTATTATGTATTATTCCGCCAGGAAGTGGACTTAAAATAATTCTGGCATTTAGTTAAAATTTGTCGCATACGTTTACAGGGCGGTTCGCAATATGTTCACCGCCATCTTTCACGAATCCAATGTCTGAATTATCGACCACGATTTCTAAAACGGTTAAATAGTTGCCACACAATTTCGAGGACAATTTGTTTCGCCACGGGGTAATGACAATCGAATCAAGTGTTGCATTGTCCCCCGTAAAATCGAGTTGGGGGCATTTTGGGGAGCGAGTACAAGCGTTGAAGTGATCCTGCAGGGTCTCCGGTGGTCGATGATTCTGCTGGAACTTCGGGGAGCAGCACCCCATGGGTGCAGCTGCCCAGGTATTTGCGTGCCCCAATTTTCGCTGCACCAGGGTGGATCATGAGGAAGATCCTACGGAAGGGTGGTCGGTTGCTCTCTTTTCCTGTCTGCACCCTTTGCAACGTTCTGCCGGGGGTGTAATGGAACCCCACGGTTTTACCTTTACATGTAACACCCTTAATTCGGTCTACCTTCGCGCTCTTCTGCGATATTCCTCTTTGTCGCGTCGATTCAATTAATATCGTCACTTGTCCCGCGGTAGTATTTCATCCTACACGCGTATGGACGATGGGTGGGTCTCTGGCGAGCCTGCTGAATATATCCTTCGACTAGAGATAGTCGCGAAAGTATATTGTCGTTCTACTCGATATTTATGGGGCACAAGTGGCGTGTAGACGCGGCTGATAAAAGCAGGTGTATGAACACACCTGCGTAAATCGTAGATAATATTCGAACCACTTTCGATCGACCGATAAAATCCACCCCTCTGATCGCACACTAATCTTCTCTATTATTTAGTTCCTGTAAATGTCTTTTATTTGTTTTCCCGGGGGGACCGCGATCCACTGGCATCGCTCTTTCCTAATCAGAACTGCAGTCTGCAGTCTTTCCTAACGCAGTTATAAATTGTACAAAACTTGCATAGAATTTAAACGTTTATCGCAAGAACGTAACGAACGTGGGAGCTTTTGCACGACGTTGGATGATGTTGGAAGACGTTGAGAGATGTTGGAGGCTGGTAGAAGCTTTTGGAAGCCGATCAAGATAGCTGAAAGATGTTGGAGGCTGGTAGAAGTTTTTGGAAGCCGATCAAGATCGCTGAAAGATGTTGGAAGATGAAGGAGGAGGCTCACCGAAGCTGTTGAAGACTGTTGGATAATGCTGAAATATATGAGAAGTTGTTGCAAGATGTTCGAGGCTGTTGAATAGTGTTGGAAGGTACTAGAAGCTGTTTGGAGCTGTTCAAGACCGTTAGATTATAAAGACAAGACAATATAAAGACTGTTGGATAACGTTGCAAGATGTTCGAGGCTGTGGAATGACGTTGCTGGATGTTGGAGGCTGTTGAATGATTTGGGAAGGTGTTACAAGCTGTTTGGAAGCTGTCCGAGGCTATTCGACGATGTTGGACGCTATTGGAAGCTGTTGAAGATTGTTAAATAATGCTGGAATATGTGAGAAATTATTGGAAGATGTTGAAATGTGTTGAAGAATATTAGGAAGTCTTTGTGGACATTAGAAAAGGTTATAGGCTGGTACACAAGATGTTAGAGTCTGCTATAGAAGATGTTGGAAGTTGTCGAAAGCTGTTAAAAGTTGCCAGAAGCTTTTGGAGACACTGGAGGCTACTATTACATAATGCTGAAGTATATTAAAAGATGTCGGAGTCTGCTGGAAGCAGTCTAAAGAAGTTGGAAGATGTAAAAGAATCTTGAAGGATGTTGGAAGATCCAAGAGGACATTCGAAGATCTCGGTGGACATAAGGCGACTTTGGAGAGCGTCGAGAGATCGGGGTGACGAAACGTCGGAAAGCAAAGACATCGAAATAAGGTGAAGGGCTGGATTGGTCCGTGGGGCGAACCGTATCGTCCCTAATTGTCCACAAATCGACGGCCACCCTCGATTTCCGAACCGTTAAGTACAACCACCCCGGCGACGCGGCCAGGGGCGTTCCGCTAGGCACTGTCGAGAGGGGTCTCGATACAACAGAGCAGAATATGGATTCAATTACACCTCATTGTGCCGCGGTGTCTATAAACAGTGCTGTTTTCACAGCTGATAGCGGCCCACGTTTGTCTGCGGGTCGACGGTCACGACGAGTCGCCCGGTGGACGTCTCGTTTCCGAACGAACACTGTACTCCCACCAACGTGATCCACGCCTAACAATGCGAAAACAAATTCAGCGATCGCCGACAACAATTTTCAACGCGCTGCGAATGAAATTACCTGGATCGTTCTCGTTGCAAACGCATAATCAACGTTTCCGATTCGATGGAATTATTAGGTTATCCGGAAACTTATCGGAAATCGATTTGTCGATTGTCCGGCAAGTGTATGGCAATTTTCAGGATGATCGGAATCGAATTGTAGCCGTGGCACGACTTTGAAGTTTCGTGGCGAGCAATGGCGAAAATGGGAAAAATGGGGTTGATAAAAGGTAGCTTCCTGAAGTCCCCCGATATGCTAGCTTAGATTTTGATGAGCTCTGCTTAAAGGGGAAGGTTTGGGGAAGATTTTCGTTTTTGATTCATGTCGATAGCTCTAATAGTTTGGCCGGGGCACGACTTCAAAGATTTGCCAAATATCGACGAAAATCGCTAAATATTGAAGGTATACCCCTTCTTAAAATCGCGAAAAATCTTTAGGTCTCCGATTCTTG
>CM052084.1:11976327-11995645 GCA_028453745.1 Agapostemon virescens
AAATTTAATTTCTCGTAGGAGATCAATCTTTGCAATTATTATTTGCCATGCCCTTACGAGGAGTCCTTTCTCCTTAAGAAAAATATTCTTAAAGTAGGGTGTTGACTGTCCTGATTCTTCAGGTACAAGGATAAGATAGAAGAGCAGGAGAGCCAGTTCAAGGAGCAGCAGACGAAGCTGATGGAACAGTTCCAAGCTGAGAGAGAGAAGTACAACAAGGATCTGAGCAAACAGGACGCCGAGTGGAAGGCCAAGTTGCAGAGGATGCATCAGCAGTATCAGGTGCAGTTGCAGTTTAATATCCTATGCGGTCCGGAATCGTGAAACGGTGGTTGAATCGTGGTGGTTCTTCAGGAGGACTCTCAGGCTCAGAAACAGCAGCATCTGAACGAGAAGAAGGCTCTTCAGGAGTCCTTGAAGTCGGAGTGGGAAGCTTGGATCGCCGACTATAAAAAGCAGCAGGCATTTAAGCTCCAGAGGGCTGAGAGCGGTATAAGAGACGAGTGCAACAGAGAAAGGGATCGACAAATCGAACTAGCCATTGAACGTCTTGAGAAGAATTCTCGAGAGGCGAAAGCGACTCTTCAACAACAGTTTGACTGCAAACTCGGGTACGTAGAATGCCAGAACGATTGGAGAAACGTTCTAGAATTTTGTCGGTCGATTTTAGGTCTTTGAAAGAGAAATTCGATACGGATTTGCAAGCTGCAGTTGACAACGAGATGTTGCGTAAAGCGCAGCTGACGCAGGCCCAGGATAAGCTGGAGAAAACAGAGGTCCTGTTGCAGAAGACCGAGAGGATGCTGCAGGAGTGTACGAACGAGCTGAACAGAATGCACGAGGTAGCCATTAATTATTGTAATAAGTTTTAATTAATCTGCAATCTAATAGTAATTAATACACAATATGTAGAAAGCGAGAAGATTAAGCTCGGAAAGGGACGACGCGAAGAAATTAGTCAGACAGGAGATCGAGAGCGAGAAAAGAGATTTGGAAGAGAAGATAGCGTCGCTTTATCAAGAGATTGCTCGAATCAACGCAAACAGGGACGCTTCGCTTGCTCAGTTACACAGCAGGTACGTTGCTTCAACGTTTAAACAATTAAAATAATATTCTTCGCTTCGTACAACTGCTTTATATTTTTTTAGAATTAAGTTGATAATGACGCAGAAAGTTCTAACGATCAAGAATCTCAACAGAGAGCTCGGAGACGTTAGGTTGAAATGCGAGCACTTGGAGAAGTTGTTGGATCAACAACGAAGAGAATACATTTTAAAAGGCGTATGAACAGTCACTGTTAATTATACTTTTTATATGTATATTTTTTTTGTGCGCTCAGGAGCATTTCACATATGATACAGTGTTCTTTAAACAGTTAACTCTGCGAATAATTCTTTTCCTTTTGTTTTTATAGAAAACTAGTTTCTTAATTATTATTATTATCGTAACTTTTAAATATATTTATAGTGAAAAATTTTGTATGTATATAATATATATATGTATATATATTGGCGCACCTTGTTTTGCGTTACAAGAAATCTTACATGGCTTTGACAATTCCGGTTATATATTGTGAAACTGCTGTTAAATGTTCGTTTATACTTTCTTCACGATTTGTACGACATCCTCGTCGCACAGCACATGATCCTTTCCCACTTTTTGAGGCTGATGCTTCACCGATGAACCCCAGACAAGAGCACTAAAAAATAATTTATAACATTGGAAAAACAACTTGGTATTCCTTTGGAGAAGACTTTACGAATATTAGGTCAATGCAAATATTCGCGAACTTTCGTTCTGACTTAGTACATACTATTTGAATTCCTTTGCAATGGATCTGTGAAGTTTATTGCAAAAATCTTCCACCGCTCTCTTCTCTCTGTTTAGAACTACGGGTGAATTGTAATCTGGAAGTTGTCCTTTAGGTTTGGTGTAGCTGTAACCGAATAAAACGGTGTAATTAAATGAATAGTTCGCAAAGACGATAGATCAATGGTTGTTAGAGCTCACATTCTAACTAGCTGGAGATAATCCCACATTTTCTCGAGTAGATCATCAAAGTTCCATTTGTGGTGAGCAGAAATCGGTACGCAATGAGGTATTTTGTATATGATATCTAACTCTTCGATACTGATTTGATCTGAGAACAAGATTAATCAATTATTGCGTTGGCAGTTGTTTGACGAATAGCGTTAAGTCATTACCTATTTTGTTGAGCAAATAAATGCACGGAACATAAACCCGGTTTCCTTCGATCACGTCGATTAAATCGTCCGACGTGGCATCGTATCGCAGCGTGATATCTCCATTGTGTATTTTGTACTCCGAAAGAATACTTTTCACCGTTTCCAAGTCCAGTTCAGACTGTGTACACTAAAAAAGGAAGACCAATGAAAACAAGTGCATAGCTTTCCCTGTTATTCTGGTCCTAATTCAATTACCGTGGTCTGGAAATTGATGCCACCTTTATCTTTCTTCCTGAAGGTAATGTTTGGAGGTTGTTTGTTCAACCTCAAGCCAAAACCTTCCAGTTCGTGTTCGATCAACCTCTTGTGTCCAAGAGGTTTTAGCACATCCAGGACAATGAATATTAAACTGCAAGTTCTGGCAACTGCTATAACTTGTCTTCCACGTCCTTTGCCGTCCTTTGCACCCTCTATAATACCAGGCAGATCCAGCAACTGGGCAGAGAAAGATAATTAAAAAGATGATTCCACTATTCCTAATTGCGTCAACAGGTCCCTGATTTTAGTACCTGTATCTTTGCTCCTTTGTATTTTATACAGCCTGGTACCGTAGTAAGTGTAGTAAATTCATAAGCAGCAACTTCGGAGTACACACCAGCCAGAGTGCTTAACAACGTAGATTTTCCAACAGATGGAAAGCCTGTAAACACGAACAGAGGATAGCCAGAGTAAATTACTTGCATCGTTGCTTAGAAAGTCTTACAGCAAATTGTAAATGCTTGACCTAGCTATCGTCTGATATAGAAAATTTGCATACAAACCCACAAAGCCTATTCTAGCATCACCGGTCTTGGCCACTTCGAAACCCTGTTCCCCACCACCACCACCACCTTTAGGAGTAATTAGCTCTCTTCTTAGCTTGGCGAGTTTTGCCTTTAATAAACCTAAATGACCGGACGTAGCCTTATTCTTCTGAGTCCGGGCCATCTGTTAAAAAAGTAATTTTATTACATGATCTATCATGTAATGGACAGCTGGATACATTATATGATAGAAATAGAGGTTACCTCGGCCTCGATCGAGGCGATCTTCTCCAGTATGGTACTCATTTTGGATAAAGTTTAATATACTTTGTTTAATTGGTATTTGATATACGCTGTCCGTTTAATATCTCTCCAGTTCTTCCATCACAACCCTCAGCGAGTTTTCTGCTCTTCTGTTAGCTTTTGCACGTGCTGACAATTTACACGCAGTGTCGTACACAGTGGAAAATGGCTAGAATACATGTGTACAAGACGGCAAAGCTGAGAAGACTCAAATTATGAAAACTGTATTAAATGTTGTATTGTATTCCAGACAACTATTAAAATAAATAGTATTCAATTTAACTAGAGAAATAATTTAATGATTTAAACCTGCAGGAAGCATTGACGAATAGAGATTTTTTTTATACATTCCCTCATGCATACGCACAGATAATCTTTGCCGTAATTGCCATTCAGTATGGCGTAAATCGCGGCACGAATTAGTTGCTCGAGAGTGGTATTATCGTGGTGCCATCTTATAGCAGATCGATGAAACTTGTAGACAGATCAGTATCGTTGTCGGTATTTTGAACATCCATTATTATTGGGTCAAGAAATGAGCGTCATCTAACAGCGGAACCACGAAACCAATTAACAAGAAGTTTCGTCTTAGAGCCGGGAGATGGCACTACCTGTACAAGTGTCTGCATTACCTCCGCATACCTCTTTGCACATCATGTTCGCCTAATACTAACCAGGGAAATAGGAGTGACGGAAAAGCAGGAGGTACCGTTTTGAAGCACTCAAAGTCGAAAACTAGCGACATCTAACAGCGACATGCCAAACTAATTTGCCAGAGGTTTCGCTCTCCTTCTAGAAGATTGCGCCACATGTGGCTTGAAGTAACAGCGAATTACCTTACCAAGTTTTCAGAGGTTTCGCTTTGCCCCCGAGAGATGGCACCACATGTACAAGTTTCTGTATTATCTCCGTATACCTCCTTGCACATCATGTTCGCCTAATACTAACCAGGGAAATAGGAGTGACGGAAAAGCAGGAGGTACAGCTTTGAAGCATTCACAGTCGAGACACTAGCGCCATCTAACAGCGACTTACCAAACCAATTTCGCTTTATTTCTCGAACATTACACCAAAGAAGTTTCGCTTTAAGGCCGAGAGATGGCACCACCTTTAACACCACCCTACATTGTCTGTTTGCTTCAATATGGTAAACAGAAAATGATACAGATGCTGCCATCTCTCGGGGGCAATGCGAAACCCCTGATAACTTGGTAAGGTAATTCGCTTTTACTTCAAGCTACATGTGGCGCAATCTTCTAGAAAGAGAGCGAAACCTCTGGCAAATTAGTTTGGCATGTCGCTGTTAGATGTCGCTAGTTTTCGGACTGTGAGTGCTTCAAAACGGTACCTCCTGCTTTTCCGTCACTCCTATTTCCCTGGTTAGTATTAGGCGAACATGATGTGCAAGGAGGTATGCGGAGATAATACAGAAACTTGTACATGTGGTGCCATCTCTCGGGGGCAAAGCGAAACCTCTGATAACTTGGTAAGGTAATTCGCTGTTACTTCAAGCCACACGTTGCGCAATCTTCTAGAAGGAGAGCGAAAGCTCTGGCAAATTAGTTTGGCATGTCGCTGTTAGATGTCGCTAGTTTTCGATTGTGGTGCTTCAAAACGGTACCTCCTGCTTTTCCGGCACTCCTGTTTCCCTGGTTAGTATTAGGCGAACATGATGTGCAAAGAGGTATGCGGAGATAATACAGAAACTGTACATGTAGTGCCATCTCTCGGGGGCAAAGCGAAACCTCTGATAACTTGAATCTGCTCGAAAACCTGCCTTATGATATTTCCATTCAAATTTTTAGTGTTTCCTGACAATAATGCAATATTGCGCATAGAAATGATCTTTTCTGATTGATGATTTTCTTTTAGGTGAAATGTCTGGAATTAAAAATAATTGACACGAGACAGTATATTCAAAATCCTTTATTAAAACTCTTATACAGACACACTTATTCTAACGCTTTCAGTATTAAAATATTCTACTATGAATATTCTTTCATGTATAACAAATTTGCGTTTTATTCGTCGTTAACGCAACACGGACTCGGTATTTCCAAAATACATTACCGTTACAAATAACGAGTTAAATTAAATATCTCTTATTAGATATATAAAATACAATACAATACATAGTAAAAGGTTGCTCCAGCGAACGTCATACACCTGCACGCTTGTTACATTTAACTTTTGCTTGCTGGATCGTAATTTTAATATAAAAAATTGATCCTAGCGAGCAGCCCATAGAAAAAAAAAAGAGGGAGAAATACTGAGATTAGAGAAATTGGCATAGACCTAATGTGAGGATCAAGATGCTGCTTGTAGTTAATAAAAGGCAAAGGTATCGACCTGTGACCGGTACCCTAAATAGTCTGGCACACATTTTAAGCGACGAGGTGTACAATAGTATAGTATCTAGATCCTCGCCGGGTGTGCACTGATAAACAAACGGTCGGATGCGCACTTCGTGTCCAATATTCTGGATGATCGAGCAGGCAGTGGTCAAACGAGCCGCCTAGAACGAAATATACCAATTGAATAATATTCCTCAAAAGATATGATTGATTTATATACCTGAATAAACGGAGCCAGTGATATCAAGATCCACAAGATAACGTTCAGTATGCCGACCCAGGTCACGGGATTTTGTTGCGGGTCGCTGTTATCGTACCGCAACAGCCACATTATTCCTGCAGCGGCCCACGATAAATTTACAACTGTGTAAATGCAGACGGCTGGGCCAAGTTCGTCGTTGAAATACTTCAACAGTTTCTTGAACTCGCAGATTTCCTACAAAAAGAGTTTTCCTAGACTTCAGTTCTTTGCTACGATTATTATTTAATGTTACACTGCATCGAAAAAGATGTCTTTAAATCACCGACGATTTTAACAATTAAGGATAAGAGTCCTTAGACATTCGTGCACGTCGAAAGACAATTACCTACTAAATGATCGTTGGTGATTCAGAGATATCTCGATGGAAAGCGAGACTTAAAAATCTGTCAAACGATGCAGGCTATCTGATTCGTTAATAAAATTACTGACCCGCATCCAATCGATAGCAGGCAAAGTATGATGGAGCAGCTTCCCGCGAAGGAAATAGAGATGCGCCAATAGAAGTTGTCCTTGTAAACAATAGCTAGTTATGATTGTTCCCTGGACCATATCGTGCCACAGCGTGCACACGATTAAAAGTACCTTCAGCGTTATCTTCACTTCGTACGGGCTACAAAAAGAATAAACGTCATGAATAATTTTATAATTTCAATAAATGCGAAAGAGGAAACACCGGTTATTGATAGAAGCGTACAAATTTACGTACCTGTGACTCAACCACTGGAACACAATGTTGCCCTGCGCCATCAGAATGTTTACCGTGACCAATGCGGTGATTATCCAAACGACGCTCAACGCTATGAACAACCATAGTATTCGAACGAGTCTTCTCTGGTTCCCGCGATTCACGGGATTCGAGGAAAGGAGGAACGCTCTCTCCATCAAGTTTTGTAGCTGCTCGTTCTCCCGTATTCGGAACAGGTATACCGTGTACAGGTATGCCGCCAAATGCAGTACACTGGGGACGAAATAGCTGAAGACAACATTCCCGAAACATCGAATCTCTTCTACCTGACTTTCCCCCGTGTTCAACGGTATCTCGACCTCTAACAGCGGGGACTTGTAACAAAATCCCCGGTCTCTCCTGCAAACGTAAACATGTTGGAATCAGTACCAAGAATAATTAAAGGTAGCTCAATGAGATATTACAAATGACAAGCTATTCGTTACCTGAAGCATGCCATGTACTGCAAAATGTATCCAATGCACATGAATACCGTAACCTGAAACGTGTGTAGGCTCACGAGGATGCAATTGCGGGAGCAACGATTGGAATCGTCGGTGCTCATTGGCCTTAGTCCCATCAGTCCCAGTAATCTCAGATACGGTCTCAAGATCTTGTGCTTGCAATAATGAAGCACCGCGGATGTACTCAGCATCTCGAAATCCGGCATCTCGGTGATCTCTCCTATCTGCGAATCATTCAAAATTAATCCCAACTATACTTCTACGTACCGAGTGTATGTGTGTGTGTGAACATGCTTGGAACGGTGGAAGATATTATGTAAAATATTCGATAACTAAATCAAAATGTAACAGGCGAATTTAACGCCAGGCTTATTGAAATAAATAACGAGAACGTGTCTATCTAAATTCTCAGTCATTCTGTTTTGAAATATATATCTACATATATATGTACTCAACTGAATTTACCATATGTATTATGTAATTGCGTCCAGCACTCCACGTTATAAATTGTACGATAAAAGTACGTTTCCTTACTTCTGTGCTCTGCAGCTGCAAGTCCGATAATCCAGATGGTGTAGACGCCTGTGTTATCTCTTCGTGGTTCTGTTGAGGTGGATCCTTCCCATTTTTCGACTCGTTGTTCGAACTCTACGGAAAACAACACGATCCATTAGCAAAAGATTTTCGTTTGTCGCCGCAGAACCATTTCCCATTATCCCCAAACGAACTTTCCCGTTTCACTCGCACAAACCAGAAGAATGCGAGAGCTCGTCGCGATAATGCCGAATTTTCTGACCGATTCGAATGACACGGGCGGACCTTCGGAATCAAAATAAACAACGACGGTCACTAATCGGAATTATCAGCTGAAAACTCGGCTCGCGAGCACGCTTGTGCGACGCACAGATCCGGACAAATCAAAATATGAACACATTCTGTCTCCTCCATGCAGGTAGAAACAAAAGGGTTCGACGAGTGGCAAAGAATTGAAATCATCGTGAACTTACCAATGTCATTTCTCCCGTCAGCCTAGCACAATGCTTTTGAACTTGAAAAGAAAACGTTTGTATCGGCATCTTGTACGTGATTCACCCTAACGTATGAATTTAAATTATATCTGCCTTTTGAGATGACACTTCACCTCTGTCAAGATATACGCGTACACATATACTCTCCGAAACGAATTATTTTATTTACGGTTGTCGCGCGGCTTGCGACACGGGACAAACATCGGGAAAATCGAAGGATACGGCGACCGCTGTGGCCTGACTACGTTTCGCTTGCTATGCTGCTAGGAAGTGGCCGAACAAAACAGAATCGTTTGGAAAAATAACATTGTTTACTGCTTCGAGAGATAGATAAACAAACTGTCGATACAACAATAAAAATTAGCGTCTCCTTTTCCTGTTCAGATTCCCGGCCGGTCTCAAAAGGTGCTTGTGCCCCGCCTCGTGTCGTTTTACTTGTAGTTTCGCGCGACCGGTTGGCTTTTTCTGTCGAGAAAACACACATACATTTGTACAGAGAAAATAGAGGACAATCACAGAATGTAGGACTGGCCAGGAACGATACCTTTTCTATACGGAAAGTCATTTCTCTGTTGCCGCGAGAGCCAGAGATTTTAACATCGTGGAAATCTTCGCCCTGCAGTCTCTCGCCTAGGGTAGCCCTGTAAAAGTTTAATCAAAAATGTAATCAACAAAAATTGTTACATCAACATAGTTTTAAATTAAAGCGATGGTTAATTAGGAACACGTACTTGATTCGCTTCTTCGCGATCGGTCTCGCGTCTTTGAACTGTACGTGATCCTTGATTTCGTAAAGCTGTGCCCGATTTTTAACAGTTTCCTCATCCTCTTTCGCGTTTTCCTCCTCTTCCTCGTTCTGTCTCTCGTTTCGGCGTATCAATCGATAGTTCCTCTTCACTTCTTTCGCCCATGGTTTCTCGTCGTCCGAGCTGCTATCGTCGTGAATGAAGCTCTCGTCCGAACTATGCTCTTCAACATCTTCGTTTTCCAACTTCTGTCGAGCCTCCTCCGCGGCCAATTGAGCCTTCAATTTCTTCTCTCTGCTCTTATCGAGGCGAGAGATTACAGGGTTCAATAGCGAATACTCCTCCGAGGTTGTGTCCACTTGAAAATCGGGATTGTTGAACAATGCTTTGAAACGATCGTCTTTCAGAATATTAGCGGAGCCCTTCTTCTTCTTCTTCGGATTCGAGTCCTCGTCCATTAATTTCAAAGCGAGCTCCTTGTTCACGCTCGGCATTTTTTGTAACTGTAACCAATGAAAAATATTAATAATCAGCAAAAACCTTAACCGACAAGTGGAGCGAAAAACTCAAGCCTTTTGTTCCATGTTTAAAAAAAATCGTTCGTTTTTAGAATCTGTACGAATAGTTTTCGCACCGACTGTATGTGTATCACGAGCTGAAAATAGTCGCTTGATAGTCCACGCCCCTTCTCAACTTCCAGTGACATAATACCTGCACTCTGCTGCCGCAGGTCTCCTGTATCTTTTGCTGAATCTTCTTCTTCTTGTATTCCTCGAACTCGAACGGTTTCATCACGTCCCTAGCTTTCTTGTACAGTCGAATATCGACGAAGTAGCCGTGCATGTAGGCTCGAAGCAAATTGGTGCCCTTCAAGTGCAACAGTCCCAACTCGTCGAGCTCTTTCTCGGTCACGAATTTATAGTCATCGTAAATAGTCTCGTAATTCAATTCTTCCAACTCTTCCGTCAGATTGTCCAAGAAGCTGCACCAGTGAGGTGCTGGTCCGAGAGAGGGGATATAATACGTCTGCATCTTCGTGTTCTCATTAGCGAGTAAAAGCATTCCGGTGTTCGGCATCACGCACATGTCGTTGAAGTCGTGCTGCGCCTCGATCGACGTGTACAATTTACCCTAATTACAAAGAAGTAGATGTCGTTTTTGCATTAACTACTAGGTCTTTAGCGACCATAATTTGCTCAACATCGATATCCATTTACTCACGCTGTCCTTCTCCCAAATTTTTACGATCGAACTATCCATAGAATAAACCAGGTCCATCGTCTGATGGAATTCTATGTTCTTGATCGGTAATCTGTACATGTGATCCTTCGTTAAAAACGGCCTACTCGAACGAACATCGTACAACAATACCTGCCCGGTCGAAGTACCTACGCCCAATGTTAACCCACCTTGGAACTTCAAGCTAGTCACTGCAGGAACAGATTCCAGTCTACAAAATTACAGAAAAATAAACTACTGTCAAATTTCGGTTTACAAAGAAATTTTTCCGAACGCAAAGCGTCTCGGATGACGTACTGTGTCTCGAGTTACGAACGAACGTCTTCAGAGGAAGAGGAAGTAAGGGAGGATGTTTCATGGAACGATATCGTCTGTACAAAGCAGTAACTTTAAGTTTGACAAAGTTAACTTGGTAGATCCGTTTAAATATATTCGCCTACTTGTTGTCCTGCCCAACACAGTGCAAAGCACAATCCAAAGTGGCCACTTTGCTTTTTGATCTTGGATCCCATGCCTCAATTTTTCCATCTTGAGTTCCAACAACAATGAGTTGATGCACAGGATTGATTTCACATTTATTTATCGATGGTGCATCTGTGAGGAAGGGTTGCAGGAATTGTCCTCTCTCCAGATTTATTCGGTAAATTTCATTGCTGTAGAATAGAACACGTATTTGTATCAGGAATATTTATAGAATGGCGATAAAAGGACAGACCTGTCTCCAACCACAAATAGATCGCACAGAGGGTAATGGTACTTGATGTCTCTGCCAAACCTTGGCACCCTCAGCCTAAAATACCTGCCATGTGCCACATGGAATTCTATAGTTCGATCGCAGTGCAGAAACACTAACTGAAACATGCAATGTGGTTCAGTTATAGAAGGGCCGATCGTGCTACCTCTATGCAAAGGGTGACTACAACTATATAAGTGAATATATATGATTAAGTAAACACGAATACCTTACTGTAATCATCCGAAAGTATGTCAAAAGTGACGACCTCGGAATCGAAGCATCTTTCGAATTTTAAAGATAAATTTTTAACTTCGAAACATTTTACACGTGGCTTGTATATTCCTGTTGCTAAAATGTACTGTCCGTCTCTGGAAACACCGATGGACGTGCTAACTCCTGGCATATCAAAATCCTGGATAAGCTCGATCCTACGTCGTATGTCTGTTGAAATGTCATTATTAAGAAAAATCGACTCGTACGTCGCATAGACGAATTATCAAGCGAATTTACTCACCGACATTTTTTTTCAACAAACTCCGCCGTTTTCGTTCTGACAACCACTGTCAATACAATAGAAAAAAGAATTAGAAAAGATTAGAGAAATAGGTGAGAGATAATAAATAGTGAAAAATTATTGATAACACGTTACCTCTGGCAGAGACTTTCCGGCGCTCAAATTATAAATCTTTACATTGTTTGGACAAGAGACCTGCATCGTGGTCAAGCTTTTAAATGTTCTCAATAACGAATGAAATTTTGCATGGCTTTAAAGTGATCTGTTAACGACAAAGCACGTGCAACGTGATCAAAATAAGAAACAATTGACATGCATCATATATGTGTGCGCGCGCTCGTATATGTGACAATTTTATTCCTAGGGAAACGGACTGCCCAAGTCACCATAAATTCATGAATATGAAAATCACTAGACGAAACGTTGAAAGAATAATTCAATAAAAATTCTGAAGTTTTGTTTGTAGCAATGCCTTGAAACTGTAATCGATTAAAAATTAAATATAATTCGCTTTTCGAGCAGACATGTACGTGTACAAGTATCACAGTTCAGGTTTAAGAATAATCCTGCATTTTTAAAGTTAAACGAATAGAAAAGCAGGGAATGCCGAGCTAGAAATGAAAATACAAAGAAGAAGGATGAAATAAAAATTATAGAAAAGAAATCGAAGCATTGCATCGCATTGCATCCGATTGCAAAATAGAATTCTTGTAGAGAGGAAAACTGTTGATTCTTTTAGATTCAATTTCCAACGCGACGACCGCGCCATCTTGAATATTCCCCTAAAATTTCTTACAGCGTGAACATAGTTTCGTAATCGTTGTCATAAAATAGAAGTTCCAAAAATGTTTTTTGGAATTATTCAAAGAAATATTTCCCTTTGCGAAAACGTCGTACATGCAGCTATAACGAACGCTGTCCCGTATAGATCACCGCATATTCCATATTCTCGCTTTACTTTTTCTCTATACCTCCTCGACTAAAATGCTCGTTATTTTGAGAATCCTCCTAATAGAACAGTATTTCAAAACCTTTTCATAACAAATAGACTATTTATTATTCGAAACAGTACCTTATTCGGCTCTGATTTCCAATCTCTCGCGTGCAGTAGTTTCCTTCCACTTCACCTAGATGGCTAACGTAAAATATAAATACGTACGAAGAAATGACAGTACTGTTCGATAAAAAGAAACGTACGTTGACGGTCCCTTATAAAAGTGTCAAAATTATCTAGAAGCGGCTAACACGATTTCGTCGTAGTTACATTAAAAATTCTCGTCGACGGCGGAGAGACGCGTCGTTTGGCATCTAGGTTACACTCTATGGCCGAGCGTAAATCCAAGTCTGGTAAGAAAACGTCGAAAGGGTTGGCAATACTGGTTGCCAGTCAATTACCGGCGGGTGGAGGGACGCGATCACAGGATACCGGGGTTTTCGGGGGGGTGCAGGGAGAGTGAAACTTGGTGACGAGGGAGGGGGTCAAAGAGGGGTCTGCGAATAACCACGAAGGGACAAGGAGGGGTGAAAGAGAAGTGTGACCGGCGTTGAACGCATATAGGTAGTCGTGAGAGGAGTCAGTCGGTGACGGGTTGTGTCTCTAGTGCTGTAGTGAACAGTTGAGTCGAATCGCTTGTGTTCAAAAATGAGCTGGCAGGATTACGTTGACAAGCAGCTGCTCGCGTCTAGGTGTGTTACCCAAGCTGCGATCGCGGGACACGATGGCAATCTTTGGGCGAAGTCCGACGGTTTCGAAGTGAGTAAACCGCTCTCTCTGGACCCCGCTAACGCTTCGGAGTCACCCGTTTGCGGCCTATCGCGATATATTATTGCTAGAACCATCTTCGTCGTGGTCGTCGTCGCCGTCATTGTCGTCATCGTTCGTCATCGGTAGATTGTGGTAGTGGTGATGGTGGATGGTGGTGGTCGTCGTCGTCCTCGCCGTCGTTATCGCCGTGTCCAGAGGAACAAAAGGAAATCCACAGAGAGGCCGAATAATCGTCCCGGAAAAGCCTGAACGCACCGTGTTCCTAAGTCTATCGAGCATATCTCGCCTCCTCTTCGGCTCGTCTTGGTTCTTTGTTGTTCGGTGTGGCCGGCGAGAAGAACGTTTCTCTTCTCGGCGGATATCTACATGTGCATTTCTGCGTGTATCCAACGTACACGGATATACACGTATATATACGTGCATACGCGTGTACGTAGAGGAGAGAGAAAGAGAGAGAGAGAGAGAGAGAGAGAGAGAGATAGAAAGATACGCAGACCCCCGAAAATATCGGTTGATATTTCGAATCTCGTCGGAAAGCGAACTCGGCCGTAATCGGAACGCGTGGAACGAATATATGCAGTTGCGGCTTTAGTAGCGGGATCGGCGGCGGCGGTGGCGCGGCGGCGATTATCGAAATGTTTTTCACAAAGCCTGGGCCACGGGTTTTAATCGTGAAAAAATGCTGCCACGTAGCCATTCGCGCGTCTCGGCTTTCCCGAAAGGCTTCGGGGATAAATGAACAAATCTCGGGAAGTTTCCGCGTGTCGAGCCCGGCCCGAACCCGAACCGGCGCACACACGATTCCGCCTCGTGCCGTGCCTAAGCCGGCTAGACGCAAATGCGAGAGAGGCATCGGAAAGGCTAAACGGGCAGATATATTTTTGACTCGACACCGGCCGGCCGAGAGGCTGCCTCTCTGTTCTCTCTCGATCGAAAATTCTCTCTCTCTTTCTCTCTCTCTCCTAGATGCGGAGAGAAAGAGAGGAGTCACGCAGAGGCCGGAGCGGACCGGACCGGACCAGTAAAT
Organism: Agapostemon virescens; assembly: GCA_028453745.1. Lineage (NCBI taxonomy): Eukaryota > Metazoa > Arthropoda > Insecta > Hymenoptera > Halictidae > Agapostemon > Agapostemon virescens. Next base: position 11,990,479 of record CM052084.1, read on the forward strand.
TCTGCTGGTTCGATCGACAAAAGTTTGCTTCCGAGAGAGACCGGTCGACCGGACGTGGCCTCGTCCCTCGAAAATCATCGAGAACCGAGCGAATTTCGCTGCGAGCCGATCTGTCCGGGGGCGAAATTGGGTGTGGCAACGCTCGGTCGCTAAAAATTTTCGTCTAGTTCGAGGTTGAACGGTTTTCGACAAAAGTTGAACATGGCTGCCTGCCGGGCACGTTGTCGCCTCGCACACACTGCTCGTCACCGCCAGGAAATGGTGGGCCGTTTCTCGGTCTTTTCTACCGCGTTTCCATGATTCTCGTCGCCGTCGTTTCGGTTTCGTTTCATTTCGTTTCATTTCGTTTCGTCCCGTCGAGGGGTGTGCTCTCTTGGCACGCACACTCGTCCGGTTACAACGGATCGTTCGGAATATATCCGTCTGCCAATGGTATCGGCGATTTCGCCCGAGGACGATGACTCATTTCTTCGGCACCGTTTTCCGTTATCGAAAGGGACGCGCAAAGACGCCTACGTACGTGCGTGCGTAGCCAACGCACCGTGTTTTCTCGTTTGTCAGGTTAAATTCTCTTTTAGAAATCTGTCTCTCTTCTCTCTCTCTCTCTCTCTCTCTCTCTCTCTCTTTTTCTCTCTCTCTCTCTTTCTCTCTCTCTCTGGTGATACAGCACACGTACATGCGAGGAAAAAGAAAATACTTCCCTGCACGGGCATACGTATACGTTGTACGGTTAACGGGTCGGGCAACACCGAGGACGGACATATTCGCCCGGGGCTTTTCGACCGAGCCTATATACCGTTCGACTTTTTCCTTCGTCGCTTGATTTTCGCCGATCGGCGTACGACGATGTCGTTTAAAATTGCAAAACCGACAGTTCCAGAAAGGTTTCGCCGCGATCCGAGCGCCATCCGTGCTGGACGCCAGAAGTTCTCGCGAAACGAGTCCTGATGGCGTCGGTAAATGTCTGGAGGTCGGTAAAACTGGCCAAATAAGCTCGACGATTATTCCGGTTTACCGATATCGCGATCGAATCGAAGGATCTCATTGCCGACTCTCGTTGCTCGTCGGCACCGAAAACTTTGGTAAATCTTCCTGGTGGATCGAACACCTACGAAATTATCCTGTGCGAGAATCTTTTATCTTCAAAGATCGATTCGAATCCGCTTCTGACTCGACACCGATCGCAAAGGGCTACGATCACGGTGAAAATTTCGTGGCATTTTCGAGCTCCATGTCGCGCGACCGCTTTCCGCTCGCGAATGCCAAAATGGCGAAGCCGGCCGGCCGTGTCCCTCCCATCTGTTTTGTCGCGACAATGCCGGCCGTCAGCCTCGTGTGCGAAATCGCGAGACGGGTTAAGCGTGTTAACGCGGTTCGTTTAGGCTCGCTCGGCCCGTGGTTGATATGCGTGCATCGTGTACGAAATCGTCGAAGAGAGGCTCCCTCTCCTTCTTTCGCAAACGATTAGTTCTCTCTCTTTCTCTCTCATGGTTCTCTCTCGCTCGCTCGCTCGCATCGCGGCTGATTCATCGTCGACGGTTGCTTGTGTCCGTTGGTTAGTCAGGGCCGTTTTCGAAGCGGACTTCTCTCTATCATGGGCGCTCGTACTTGAAATTAGTGAGTCAGGGTTTCCGACGACGGCCTTCGCAGTGCCGAAGTTGGCGTTTGAAGTTACTCGGTCTTGGTTTTTCGCGATTACGCTCGTAGGAAACCGTGGGGCGAGATATCGCGGTCGGTGTGTTACAAAATTGCTCGGGATTCCGAGCAGCGAGGCGATATTCTTTTTTCGTTTGTCCTTGGTCTTCGACCGGCGCCCCGCGAGCCCCGCAATCCGTCTTACACCGGTGCAAAGAGGGTCGCCCGTTCGAGGCGTCTTCCAAGGCGCGACTCGCGCCTCGAAAATGCCAAATTGTTAATCGTATCGAAAACATGATTGTACCGGAGGAGCGTTCGATATTTTATGTACCGGGTGTGCGTTTCGTTCTCGGCTAGCAATTATGGTCCGACTTTGAGAAGAAGACTGTCGAGAAAAGGAACGGAACGGATACTTTTCTGTGGTGTTAGGAGATGTTACAATTATCAATTCCAATTTGATATTTTACGTATGCGTGCAGTACTCTTCGTGCGATCGATAAGAGTGCAAATATCAAATCGGCTAGAGACTGTACGTTTCCGATGACCTTGATCAATTGACCCTTGGAGGACGAGCGTCGGCGTATCGATTACCATACCGAATAGTAACCGAACCGGCTAAATAATGAACTATACCCAACATATTAAATTCTGTAAATGGCAGGGCTACGTTTATCTATAATTTGCAAGACGAATTGGATAATTTTCATAATTCTACGGATACGCGATTTAAAAATAATTCTAGGAGACCATTTTTCCTGACATTTCTAACATCGAAATATGCAATTCTACTTCTTTTTAGATACCTGGAAATTAGACCACAACCATGATTTCCAACTATCTCCAGAATCAGTTAGCGATGCGTTAAAAGGACAGTCCACCGCAAAGTGTCAATGTTGTAATTTTCCGAGTTATCTCAAGAACTTGCGAAGATAGCTAGACTTAAAAAAAAGTGGCTCGTTTCGTATCTTAGGAATTGTAGGATCTAGAGCATTGCGATACTTTTCTTTAAAATTGCTTGTTTTCAAACTGGGACTCCATCGCTACAGGGCATTAGACGATTAGCTCACCCGATGGTCGACGATGTCTGAACCGCTTCGAGAACCAGCGGAGGCGGCTAAATATTTTTTTAAAAGATCGCTCACTAGCAAATCGCATCTCCAACGCCACAGGGCCTTTTCTGAACAGATTCTTAGCCGACCCGACGATCTGTGCGCGAACCATCCCCAGAACAGTCTTCCCTAAAGTCTCAGACTTTTAAATGTTCGCACCTCGAGAACTTGCGGGGACAGTTAGACATAAAAATATATTAGAATTAATATATATTCTATATTTAAGAACTGTGACGTTCCACAGCGGTCGAATGTTCCTTTTTAAAGAATTGCTTGTCCCTAAACTGGGACTCCCTCGTCGTAGGGTGCACTGAAGCAGTGCAGTCGGCTAGACGTTTCTTGAAAAAATAGAATAGCTTATCGCTGAATCGCGACTCGGAGTTTTTTCCCCGATAAGCGATTAGGCGAGTCGATGGTGTTGGTACCAACCGCTGGAAGAACGGTCCTCCGCATAGGTGGCAGCGTTCCAGCGGAGAGGACGTTGACGGCGAAAGGGTGGATCGAAACACCGGCTAGAACGTTCGCGCGGCGAGACAGCGAGGTGTCGGCGTTAAACGGTGGATGGTTGTCTGTGTGTTTAGGTGAGTAAAGAGGAGCTGGCGAAATTGGTCCAGGGATTCGACGAGCAGGACATTCTGACGTCGTCGGGCGTTACCTTGGCCGGCAACAGGTACATTTATCTGTCGGGCACGGATCGGGTGATAAGGGCAAAACTCGGCAAGGTCGGCGTCCACTGCATGAAGACGACGCAAGCCGTGGTCGTCTCCCTCTACGAAGACCCCATACAGCCACAGCAAGCCGCGTCGGTCGTCGAAAAGCTCGGCGACTACCTCTTGAGCTGCGGCTATTAGGTTGGTATACGATACTTCGCGTCCAAGCGATTACCAACGATAACGCTTCGCGATATACCGGTCAGCCTGCTTTTACTTCTGTCTATCTCTCTCTCTCTCTCTTTTTCGCTGTTTATACAGGGTGTAAAAAACGTCGCGTCTCCGCTAGCACGAGAATCCTGCACGCGTTCGGATCGGCGAGGATTATTCGCGAAATTGCCGCTCGACTTTTCGGGGCTCGAACCTTTCGAACGGATCGCATTCTAATTCTATCGGCCCAGGGGAACCGGTTCGAAACGGTTTTATCGTTAGCTAAGGCAACGCGGAGTTCGATCAGAGTTTTGCAATCGATCGAAACTGGTAGCGCATCGCGTATTCCTTATCGCGACCAGTGAATCACTCGCGGTTCGTAATTATCGGTTGCTTGCTCGAAACTCGGTGTGTATCGGTTCGCCGCGGTGAGTAATCCGAAGCAATACGCCAGCGACCGACTGCCATAAACGACGCGTCGGTAGCGTCGTTTTAGGAGTTCGAATATGCGACTCGTCGACGCTAAAGGAGTCGCGCCGAGATCGATCGAGACGACGACGATTTTCAAACAGCCGAGAGGCCGTAGTTCGCTCCGGAGCGATCGGGCAAACGCTGGAATCGTTCTCGCGGAATTATGGCGGTGTCGGGGAACGCGACGCGAATCGATAAATTTGCGAACCGTTTTAAAAGAACGCGTCGATTAATTTACTCCTCTAATTATTGCGAGAAAGATATTCGAGGACTCTGATTCTCCTTCGTCCACGACAATTTTACGGGAATTCGTCCGAGACCTCGATCGGCAACGAGCGATTAAGCGCGGTTCGAAATACGCGGTCTCGTTTTCGAGATTTTGCAAAAATCTGGCAGACGGTTCGAAGAACGTTCGTGTTATCTTTGGAGAGGATCCGCGGGTGATTTGGCACGGCTAACCCGGTCTCTTTGTGATTTTTCTGTTTCAGTAACCTCTGGGACCCAACACACAAAATATCTAATATTAATACTAAACGATACGATCGATTATTTTACTGAACAGCGAATGGAAATGCGTCATGCCGCACGAGTCGCGCCGGAACTGCCGCAAGCTTGCCGCGCAACACTCTGTGAGAAGCAACAACTACAACAACAGTAACAACAACAAACAAGAACCACCATCACCACTACCACCACCACCACCATCACTACCACCACCACCACCACCACCACCATCGTCACCATTATCCTCGACAACTGCATAACAGCGATCACAGTAAAGAACAAAAAAAGAAAAGAAAAAACAAATTAACCGCAACCACCAGATTTTGAGTCGTCGTTCTCTCCTTTCCGATTCGACGCGCGATACTCAGGAAGCAAATTAAACGAAAACGGTAAACGCGCGCGCGATCGCTGGATTCGGGTGTCCCAGGCCGACGACGATCGTCGCGTCGTTCTTTTCCTCTCTGTTCCCGTTCGAGATCGACGAGAGCTTGCGGCGAAAGCGTTGGAACCGGAAGTGGAACGAGGAGAAATTTACGAGAGAGCGTGTGTATGCGTGTGAGAGAGAGAGAGAGGGAGAGAAAGGAAAAA
>CM052084.1:11996045-12006849 GCA_028453745.1 Agapostemon virescens
CAGACAGAGAGATATACATACGGTTACACTTACACACGTACACAGGGACACGCAGACGGTACGACGCGAAACAGGTAGATACATAGGTACACACGGACCCCACGCACGCACACGCACACGCGCAAAAGGCGAGAAAGAGTTAAAAAGGCTGTAACGCGGTGTAACGAGGCAGAGAAAACGGTGTAGCGTCGTTGTTTTTCTATGTTCTTTTTCTTGTCTTTTTACACGGGCGAAACGTCGCGTTTTGGGCTCACCGGAACAGAGAACAGAACAAAGAACAGAGAACAGAAAACAGACCGAGGGAACGAAGATCAAGCAAGCATGCATTAAACGTAAGACATAACAATAATAAGTAATAAACTATTGCGTTAGGTTTACAGTTTTTCTTTTTTGTAGCGAACGGATGAGAGAGAGAGAGAGCGAAAGCGAGTTTGAGCGATGTTTGAGAGTGTTTGAACGAGAGAGAGTTTGAGACAGAAAAAGGGAGTCAGGGTTTGAGAAAACGGGCGCGAATGCGTGGGGATTGCGTACGTTCGAGAGCGGGGGAGGTACGAGAAAAGATCGGGCGCCGAAAACGCGCGCTCGTTCCAGCGTTTTGGAGAAGAGAGAATGGAAAAGGGGAGAGACAGACAGACAGACAGAGAGAGAGAGAGAGAGAGAGAGAAAGGACGAGTGAAAGCGAGAGTGAGCGAAGTAAGAGAGAAAGAGAGAGAGAGAGAGAAATAGACGGCGGTGATGTTTGTAGAAGTGTGCGAGAGTGCGCGGTAGAGAGATGCAACGCCGACGACTAGCAGGCACGACGATTAACGAGGCAGGCGAGCGTGCGGCAGCGGGTGAAACGGCACGGATTGACCGCAGTCCTGGCCGCCTCCCCCACCCCCCACCCCCAAAATCGATACGGTCCTTTTAGCTATTTACTGTCTTTATTACTGCTATATGTAAGAGGAATAAAAAAACGGCGAACAATGTGTCATAATTGCTGAGACTTTTATCGATAATAGCGAAGAAGGAGGAGGAGGAGGAAGAGAAGAAGGAGAAGAAGAAGAAGAAGAAGACGACGAAGGTGCGAAGGCGTAGACGATGAAGAGGTAGGCGAAGAGGGAGTCGAAGAAAGCGGGAAGGGCGTGATAATAGAGAGAAAGAGAGAGCGAGCGAGCGAGAGAGAGAGAGAGAAAGAAAGAAAGAGAGATAGTCGTACACAGGAATGCTATGCGTATACGCGATTATACATGCGCATTCGCGTATACTCGAATGCGCGCGTATTCGGACGCGAGTGGATGCGTGCGTTTGCTCTTGCGCGCGTGTGTGCGCGTGCACGCATTCGGGAAAGGGAGACTCGAAAAACGCGTGCAACCCCCGACACCGCCGGAAAATTCAACCGGAGAAGCGTTTCTCGTCGGCGCTTTTCTTGGCCTTTGTTTTTCCAAGCTCGGCCGTTCGAACAAGTTGCAATTTCTTTTCTCCGGGGGACAAAATTTACGGGAACAACGGATTCGAGAGAAACGAAAAAATTAGAGAAGAAAAAAGTGAAAGAAAGTAACAGAAAACGTGGACGGTGTCCCGTTCGACTCGTCGCGTAGCTTCCGAACGTCTTTGTACACGTCGAGAAGAGACACGCGTTTCGTACGGTTGCAGATCACGCGTGCGCGCGCGCGCGCATACACGCACACGCCTCACCGGAAGACAGACAGACACACATACACGCGGACACGCGTGTTCACGAACGCGTATATACACCTGCATATATATACATATACACACACGTACAACACCCATGCATAAATACATGCGAAGACACGGACACGGTACAAACACTCTCGCAACGATTGTACACGCGCGCACACACACACAGGCACGCACACCACAAAGAAAGAGAGACAGGACAGACATAAAAATGACACGAGAACATAATAGACGTACACATGCGAAACACACGACACGATGCCGCTACCACTTATTATTACTGTAATACTACTGCTACTACTATTACTATAACTGGTTGCCCGGGCGGTTCGTCTGACGCCGGGCAGCAACCTAAACTACTATGTAACGATTTTTATGGATAAAAGAAAGGAATAAACATTGAAATAATAATTGTAATCGAAGGTGACCTAATCACGCGTCATCCAAATACTCTCTGCATTCATCATTCTCGCTTTTTAGGTGTCTACTTACTTGCTCCGCGCGACGGAGACCGTGCGTCAGAGACCGTTTTCCGTTGGTTGTTGCGTGTTTGCTTGTGGAAAGAAAGAACCAACCCACACGTACCGGCACGCCGTTGCGTTTCGGACAAGCGTGCGAAAGCGAAAGTCGACGTTCTTCTTCAACGATAATCCGCCGACACCTTTTGCGACCTTCTTCGAGTATTCTTTCAACGTCGCGCGACACGAATTGCCAATGGAGACACCAACAAAACCGCCGTACCGTCGACTTTGCTTTCGCACGCGGAATCCCAGCCCGGACCGATCGAGAAAAAGAAAGAGGAATTAGAGCCAGCGGATCGAGATCGATCGGAAACCGGGCTGGGAGATCGGGAAACCGTGTCCGAACCTCTCGAGCCTCGGACAGGCTGGGTCCGTCGGGACCCGGCCGATCGAAACCGTCGATCGTCCACCTCGGTCTCGACGATCCAACGAGCGGCCTTTCTGGAGAACGATCAACCTTTGATGGTTTTTCCGAACGGATCGAACCGTGACACACTTTTGTTTCGCCGTTTGCCGATCGAAACCGATCCGCAAAGGGCCGCTCAAGGATCGAGACGCGATCGACGAGATCCGTTGGTTGTCCGAGGATCGAAGACAGCGGCGAGAGAAAGTTAGCGAATGCGAGACGGAACGCGAAACCGGCAGTCAGAGCGACAGAGGAAACATGCGGCCGGGGGTAGGGGGTGAAACGGCATTTGCGTCGGTTGAAATATTCGATGTAACATTGTAAGTGATCGTAAAACGAAGAACGGAACAAGAAAACTGCGTTTCTTCGGAGCTACTCTTTTGCATACGTCGACGGAAGTTTCGATAATCGTACGAGCAGTAATGTTTAAGAGAATAATAAATTTGTATAAAGCGGTGCAACAAGGTGTGTTTTCCTTTCGTCCGGAGGTTCCCCGACCTATTATTCGCGCCTCGACGACAGGACGTCGCGGTCCGAGATTCCCGATAAGGCCCAGCTTCTTCCGTTCCGAGCGATTAGTCCCCGCTTTCGACCGTCGCGCACAAGTCGAGATTCCTCGGGTCGGTGGTTGGCAAACTCGTTCGTCGACGCTGCCGAATAACTAACAGAACTGGTCAACATTTCTTTCGCGAGCCAAATTGTTTAAACTTCAAATACGTAGGTAGATACGTTGTTGTTGGATCAGGGTATCGTTCGATCGAGGTTCGTCGTGGAAGAGCCGCGGTTTGCCGACCACTGCCTCGTACCGATTACTCGATTTTCCATCTTTTCCATCTAGAGTCTACCAACTTATTTGCAATCGTTTGCAATTATTTAGCGTCGCGCTGCTTTGGAATTAAAGTATAGGCTGTAGTAAAGGCTTTCGAACGAACAATCAAACTCATGGTTGGTCGGCTCAAACGATTTATTGTTTCCCAATCGGTGGAACATCGAACATCCGTTCGATCGAAGGCGCGTTTGCTGTTTATTCCAATTCAGTCCCTTGGTTCGCAAGTTTGCCAATCTCGATAAGTTACAACGACAATGCTCGAAAGAGATCGCGCGTCGAATTTTCAACGAACATTGCGTTGATTTTAATACTTAAAAGAAGATCAAGGGTTCGGCATTATTCTTTTTTAGTACGCCATATTAATTCCAAATTGAACGGTACTAATTTACAGAGCAATCTGCCTAAAAGGATTACAGATAAACTACGGTAATGCAAATTCAAGAAGATTCATTTCCGGCGCAGGTTGCACCGATTTCTAGCAGCCCGAAAAGGTCACGGATTTGGTGCTTGATTTCGTTCAGCGAAGTACAGCGATACAAATCGAAGAGTACTAATTTCCAGAGCAAGTTGCGCCGATTTTTAACGGCCCGAAAAGGTCACGGATTCGATGCTTCTCCTTTTTCTCAATTAATTGTACTAATTCCAAATTGAGGAGCGTTAATTTCCGACAGGAAGGAGAGAAAAAATATCGAAGGAACTTTGTGAAACGCATCCGGCCAGCGAGGCGGACGATCGATTCGAAAAGCCAAAGCGATTCCCACTTACCTTGATCGTTCTCGATCCCGATGATCGATCGGATGGCCGGTTGCGCCGTCGTAGAACGCGGCCGCCTCTGTGTCGTACTCCATGTAAATTCTCATTTCGTTTATTGTTGGATGAAAACGTGAAATAAAATTCTTTACAAAATTATCGAGAAGATTTACATAGAAATCGGTCGCGTCTCGCTCGCGCCGAGCTCGCTCTAAGAAACGTTATATCTCTAAGGTTAGCGAATTAGAATCGTCCTCTTGTCCCCGCGAATTCTCTTCGCCGTTTCGCTCTTTCCGGTTACGAGAAACACTTCCGGTCATCGTTCGCCGCGGTAAAAAAAGAAACAAACACTTCCAGCGGAATCGGAAACGCGATCGACGGGACGGCGCGTCGGGCCGCGTTTACGCTCAAGCCGCGATGGGAATCTTCGAATTCGACACATAGCATGTTCCTTTTTATCTCTCGTGATAGCAGATAAAACTTTCCCGAAAATCGACGGTTCGCCGACTGAAATAGGCTCGGGATTTTTACGGATCGCAGCGTTCGCACATTTTTCAAATTCCTTTCGAACGAATGGAAAATCCGTAGGAGACGGGCAACCCTAATTTTCGTTCGGCAGGGAGATAAACGAGAGGACGAGGTCTGCGACGAGCCCCGTTCTCTCGATCGCCCGTTTCGTAGGGGCGCGGCGTTGCAAAGGCCCCGATAAAAAGATCGAAGATTCGAATTCGAAGATTTTTTAAGGTTCCGAAGATTCGACGAACCGAAGAGTCGGTTCCGCGATCGTTCCGGCCAACGGGAAGTTAGGAGGAACGCGTTTCGGGGTTTCGTTGGATCGCGGCGTCAGCGTAAACGCGCGCGATTAGGCGCACGCTCGACTCCGAGGAAAACGATGGCACACACCGGATGCTGCGACGAGCACAGTCGATCTCATCGCGAAAGTCTCGAGTCTCGTGGAGTCCGTCGGTCGCGAATCGAGGAGAAACCGATATATCGCGTACACCGTGTTTTCACCGTTGTCGTTCGACCTTTTACCGTTCGTTCGCTCGTTCGCAGTATTTCCCTGCTTTCTCCTGCTTTTCGTCGCTTCCTTTTCCTTCTCCTCTTCTGCTTCTTCCGGTTTTACTTGGTCGTCGCGCCTCCTGCTCCTCTTCTTCGTCGTTCAAAGCGTCCGTAAAGCTATCGATTTTGTACTAGAACCTCTCCGCCGGCCGGAGTTGTTCGCGTTTTATAGTCGTTAAGCGCGATTATTACATATCGGTGTTCTCCACCCGTTAAATCGTACAACTATACGCTAATCGCGCGAGGCTACGAACATTAGACGTCCCACCGCGACGAGAACCGCTGTCGTCAGCGGCCCGCTGCCGATTAATGGCAGCGATCAAGTTCACGGTCGGCTTTCAACGAGACACTGCCAATGTCGGCGAAAATCACCGCGCGAGAACCCAAGTCGACCAAACTCCAAAATTATTCGCTCGATATTCGAATATTCGAACGATATTTCCGAGATAACCAGCGCGCCCTCCGCGTTTCCGAGCTCCCCGAGACTTTCCGAATTCGCCAAATTATTATATATTCAAGAAACCCTTTCATTTTCGTCGCGAATACGCTTTCCGCATTTTTCAAACGATTCTGCTGAAAGGCTCGTTCGAAAAGATACTTGTCCCTTGCAACGCGTTAAGTTTCTTCGCAAGAGGATCCTTGCTTCTCTACGAAAACACTTTCAAACTGTCTCAAAATAATTCTGTGCGTGCTTCTACGGTTCATTTGGAAAATATTTCTACGCAACGCGAATAAAAAGGAACGCGCTAAGTTTCTTTGCAAGGGAATCTTTTCATTTCTGCGACGGGACTTTCAAAATGTCACAAACTAATTCTGTGCGCGAATAAAAAGGCGCGCGTTTTATTTTCTCTTTTTTATCCGAATGCAAAACAGAAAGAATTTCTTTCGTCCTTTGACGGATCCGATCGTTTGAAGAGAACGTACAGACATCCTTGAATTCTACGGCGAATCGTTTAAATTACGACGAATCTACGGCTCGATTGAGGGATCTAGAACGGCCAGAAGATCTCGTTCGTGCAACGATGACGATCGCAGTCTGGTAAATGCACGATATCCGCAATTTAGTAATCGCGTTCTCGATTCGCTCGCGAACACGATCCAGGGAGGCTCGAGCTAATCGGTTCCCCATGGACAACGGTCCAACGATTCTGGTATAGTTTTCTCTGGCTATTATTTCGGAACGAAACTTTCGAAAATTGACGCGCGTTCAACTTGAACCTCGAATTCGGGCACGCATCGTTTCTCGTCGCGGCGCGACGTCTAATTGGAACGTGGCCTAAAGATACGTCCACGTTTGTTACCGCACTTTGTTCCGTTGGCTCGACACCTCTTGCTCGGACAACAAACGGTTGTCGGACAGTGATGTACCGCGTGCAACAAATCATTGCAAAGCCTTCCCCGTTCCGATGCTAGAAAAGTAACGACACTCGAGTTGCAGGGATTGGCAGCAATCGCGTTTCATTCGGGGATCGTCTTCCTCGAGATGAATCGAGCTCGACGTGCCATCCTTCGGTCGTTGTTTAGCTCCGCTATTCATCGGTTTAGGGTATTCAACCCTATCTATTTTAAGTGTTCAACGAGGATCGCTTAGAGTGCACAGAATTAAAATTCCTTCGAGCGAACAGGAAATTAAAATTGCTTCGACTGCACAGAATTGAAATTGATTCGAGTGTGAAGAAATAGAATTGCTTCTAGCACACAGAAAATTAAAATTGCTCCTAGCGCATAGAATTAAAATGGCTTCCGGTGCACAGAATTAAATTGGCGTCTAGCACACAGAAAATTAAAATGGCGTCTAGCACATAGAGAATTAAAATTGCTTCTAGCGTGCAGAATTAAAATGGCTTCTAGTGCACAGAATTAAAATGGCTTCTAGTGCACAGGATTAAAATGGCTTGAAGGGTTGAATAGCATTTGAGCTGCAAGTTTTACAATATCGTCGTTTTCTTGAGAAGAGGAACGAGTGTGGACACCTTTGGAACGGTTTAGAAAATTAGAAATGGGGCGTAGAGAGTTTATCGAAGACTACAAGGTGCGTTAACGAACCTGGACGCGATCGAGGGATTCTTGTCGCGCGCTGTTCTTGGCGGCGTCGTCCTCCGTTTAGATTTTCGCACGCGTCGCGCTGTTTCCGGAAGAGAACACGCTTCGATACCGGTCCCATGATACATCGGAGCTTAGGCCAAGCGGACGCTTAGACCGGTAGCAATACGCTTCGCGAGTATGCTCGCGGATCGCAGCTTTCGACGGCCGCGATTAGAAAAATATGGGTTCTGCGACGCGTTATCCAAATATTGCGCGCAAAAATAATGCGGCGCGCCGACAAACGACCGGAAACCCTATTGCTCGCACAGAAAAGTAAATCGCCTACGTAAAAAGTTGGGTAGACAGGAACTTGGCAAAAAAGTCGCGAAAACGGAAAATTGTACGCGCGGAACATTGCGAAGACGGAGAATTGACAGAAAATTGTTTACGCAGAAAATTGCGAGGGTAGAAAATTGTCCGAGCAGAAAATTGCCTTCGCGGGGAATTGCAAAGATAGAAAATTGATCGCGCCGACGGTTTGCCAAGCAGAAACTTGCCTACGCGCGGTAAATTGATCGCGCAGAAAATTTCGCAAGCAGAAAATTGCCTACGCGGAAAATTATCCACGCGGAAAGTTGCCTACACCGCAAATCGTGCGCGCAGCGATTGGACTACGCGGGAAACCGCTAAGATAGAAAATCGTCCGCTCGATGGATCGCTAAATTGGAAAATCGCGGATCTAAAAATTGTCGAATACAGAAAATTGCAAAGCCGGTCGTTTGCGGGTTTCCAGGCGCATTTTTGCACGCAAAGAGGAAGGTTTCGAGGCGCGTGCTCCGTCCGCGATCGGCAAAAATCTGTTGCACGGGACAACGTTCGCTCGGGGGCAGCGCGCTTCGTTTCGGCCGATTCTCGAGCCGTGCGATTCACCGTTGATTGTCAACGATATTCCCTTGAAACAGAAGAAATTTAAAAAAGAAACCGGCACCGTTTCTCTCTCTCTCTCTTTCTATCTCTTTCTCTCAAAGGCATCCTTTCCTCCATCCGCTTCGCTCTTGCTTACGCGATAAAGACAAGCGAAGCCGACGAGATAAGCTCGCGGCGACGATTCGATTTTCTCCTCCCTCGAACGTTCGATAAGGCATACGGTTTTGCAAACTTTCCAACTCGACTTGCAAGCTCTCTCTCTTTCTCTCTCTCTCTCTCTCTCTCTCTCTCTCTCGCTCCGTGTCGGCGTTGGATCCGGTCGTTTCGATCCGCGGACCGCGGATCTCGCGAGGAAACCGAGTCGGAGTTGAGATTCGAATATCGATTCGTCTCGAACGAGCCGACTACAGTCAGTTACAGGCATCGTTTAATATTTCCCACGGTTAACAGTGAAATGCACGAGATCCACGGTCTGGCAACCGCGGTCACGATCGTCGAACGATCCACTATCGAGAACGAACGCGATCGTTCGATCGAGCGTCGCGCGGTAGGCTCCCGGAAACGTCTAGCTTCTTCCGCGAAATTTAAAAATGTTTTCACAATTTACGAACTTCCAATACGGTTTCGGAAAGCGGACCCCGGATTATCCGAATCCGCGAAGACTCGATTCTTCGTGTCCTGCGATCGCGGCGGAAATGATTCGATCGAAAACGGGTTCGCGCGAACGAACGCGGAATATAAATTGGACAAAGAGATCGAGGATCGTTTCGAGATGTTCTCGGATTCGTGGATAAAAGATCGGAAGGAAACGGAGAGCCCACCGCGCGCGACGAGTCGCCTCGGCTCGCGGCTATATAGTTATTCTACGAAGGTGGTGCATTCAACTGGCATTGAGATTCAGTAGCATTAACCTTTATTGAACTACCTTTCACCTTTCACCTTTCACCTTTCACCTTCCAGCTTCCACCGGGTTCGGTGTACCTTGTCAGGTCGGTGTGTGCGCGCGCGTGACACGCGCACGACGCAAACGACAACGGTCGATCGTGTTCTGCGATCTTTCGGAGCCTAATCTCTCGCCCCACAAAAATGCCCATTCGAGTCGTCCTTAGAATCATCGGACACGCGAGAAACACGCGTCTCTCCAACCCGTTATCTACCCTTTTTTCGTTTCTCCTCTTTTTTTATTAGCTCGTTTCACGTAGACGGTCGCGTTTACGTTTTCGCAACCCGTCCCATCCCTCTCTCGCATTCTCTCACCCCTTTTCTCGCTCGCTCTCTCTCCCTCTCTCTCCTCTCTCTCTCTCGTTCGCTATGCCTATCGTTCGAAATTCGTTATTTACAGTCCTCGCGCACGGTACAGCGATAGAGAAGCGTCCCATGCGTTCTCTTCGTCTTCTTTCTCTTCCTCCTCCTCCTTTTCTTCTTCTTCTTCTTCTTCTTCTTCTTGCCTCTACGAAATCGTGGTTGAGAATAATTGTTGCGTTGCGCACGACGTGTATATCAAAATCTATGTATTTTTGCATTTTTCTTTTTCTCTGTTTCGTTTAATAATTCGCGGTCGTGTGTGGTCGTTACTTCTATTTCTCGCACGTTTCGGAGTCCCGTCGACGCCACCCTTCGACAACCGAAGGACCGGCGACAGGGTAGGAGACACCCGCCTTCTACTTTCTCTCGTTCGATCAATCGCGAAATTGCAAGCTCGCCTCGCTCGTTCGTCGACGGTTTCGTTGCATCCGAGTTCAACGATTTCTAGCCACGCGTTTGAATCCGCCGACCCGCCAAAATGGCGGATTTTGGATCTTCTCGTCCACGAAACTTTTTGGCATACCTCCTCGGCAAAACACGGGGCCCGAAATCCTTTCCGAATGGATTTTTACGCGACGCGACGATTTCCAATGCAATTCGCGAGTTGTAGAAAATTCTTAGCGCGCTTCTTCGGCGAAGCACGGGGTTAAAATCCTTCCGCAAGGGACTTTTACGCGAAGCAACGGCTCTCTCTTTCTCTTATAAATTGTACAAACTTTTAAGAATACTTCTCCAGCGAAGTACCGGTTTAAAATCCTTTCGGAACGGATCTCTTCTTCGTAATTCGTAAAATCGATCGACGCGTTCAAAGAGCGTCGAAACGAAAGCGACAGCGGGCACCATTGCCGTATCTTTCGAGCACAAGCAATTTCCTTTTAACGCTTTACCGACCGGAAGCCTGTTAACCCCTCCTTTCGAAAAGAGTCTCGCAAATCTGTGTACCATTGATCTCCCTGAAATCGAAATCATACTCTATTCGGTCGCTGGTTAGCAAATTGTGTGCTACGAAGAAATCTTAATCGCTGCAACCGTTAAATAAAATGCAAGGCAGAGGGTTCAGACAGGATCTTCAATTATCACGGTTGCTATGAAATTCGCGATAAAAATTGCTGCCAGCTTCGAGAGACCCCTCGAATCCTAATCTTTTTCCCCGATTATTATCGAAATTATATTTTTATTGAAAAGTTTTGAGTCAATTTATTTACCGAAGCGGATATCGCGATAAAAATTGCAGTCAGCTTCGAGAGACGCATCGACGCCAAAACTGTCGAACCAGTCGAAACGACCTAATCTTTT
>CM052084.1:12019597-12039676 GCA_028453745.1 Agapostemon virescens
ATAAACTTGAACGTACTAGGAAATACTTGAATATACTAGGACAAACTTGAACATACTAAGATAAACTTGAATGTACTAGGATAAACTTGAACATCCTAGAATAAACTTGAATGTACTAGGATAAACTTAAACAATCTTGAGTATATTAAAATTGAATATACTGTACATAATTTAAATATACTAGAATGAACTTGAATAAACCAGAATAAGCTGGAATATGTGATAATAAATTTGAATGTACTAAAATAAACCTGCCTATACTGGAATAAATAGGAACATATAAATAAATAATCTGGGATATGTCAGAATAAACTGAAGCATATTAGAATGAGCTTGTCTAAATTGGAAGATCCTCGTACTAATCGAATCCTTCGTGTAGCAACCAAAAATGTCGTTGGCCTGCGTTCGACTCGTGCACGAACCCGAGAAACGACTGTATCCCGTGTCGTCTGCATAACGCAGACACCATTCAACGTTGCAAGAAAATCCTCCTTCGAATAACAATCCATAAAAGCATAACAGACGACTCTGGAATATTTCAGAATAGATTCGAGCATACCGAAATAAAATCGACTCTACCGGAATTACCGAGAACGTACTATAACGGCTGTGGACTGATACAATGACCGTCGAAGAAAAAATTCTTTGCGGGAAAGAATGCAAAGGCGGTTGAGAGTAATTTCGGGAACGCGGAAAGAGCGCGATTTTCCCGAGCTAAAAATAACGCGTCCGCGATAAGATTCCGTTTGCGGCCGTGTTTACGCATAGTCCTCGGACACCGAAAACGTCGTTCGAATCGGTTCGAATCGGTCGGAATCGTTCCGAATTTGGTCGGGATTCGAAGGAACGCGAGGGAACGGAGAGCACGGACGGTCTGTACCTGTCCGCGCGGACGAGTATTGATCCGCGCGAACCGCCCTTCGTCCTCGCCGACGAACGCGACCGAATTCACCAGCCTCGGGTCCGAAACTGTTTTTCCCGTTTCCCGTTTCCCGTTTCCCGTTTCCCGTCTGCCAGCCGAGAAACCGTCCGCTTTCTCATCCGATACCGGTTCCAGGACCGGCTTCTTCGATCGGCGCGACAAGTCCGCAGAAGAACAGCCGCCTCTGTTATAGCGTTCTCAAGGTCGTCTCCCGAGAACGACATTCTGCCCCGTCTACGTACGCACGCACGCACGTACGCATACATCGTTCGCGAATTTTCGACAGGTGGAGACACCGCTCGGACTGGTTAGGGCTTCGCGGATGATCGAGGAAATTTTGAAAGCGTGCACAAAGAGCCCAAGCTTTTCGAGCGTCCCGCTCTTGAATCGGGACACGAGGCGCCATCTCTCCGCGGACTCGCGCCAATCTGTCCGCGAGCGCAATCACGCTCGGCCGCGTCGGTATTCGATTCGGTTCTCTCGGCAGATTTCTACAAGCTTGCGAAAAGCGCTGCGCACTCGACGCGTTAATTACTGGGAGCTCGTTTCAACCGATTCTCGACGTAGAAATTGGTTTGCGCCCGGTCAGCAAAGCGCAACGGCCAGATAGAAAAATTTTAGCTTCTACCGAACCTCGAGCAACGCTTATTCGAATGTTCTCCGCTATTTGAAATTGCATTAATTTTTTAAATAAACGATATATCAATGTATACCGATATATACCGAATAATCGATCGACCGTGTCCGTAGGATCGTTTCAGTTTTAATTTTCGCGATTCGAATGCTTCTTAATACTTATTAAATAAATATAAAATAGAAGATGCTAAATCGAATAGTTGTTGTGCGAATAAATTTACCGAAATGGATATGGCGGAATCGCGTGTGCGCGGTCGAGAAACTTTGAGATTTCGTAACGGCTGCCAGTAAGTAATACGTTGAGACTCGGTCGCGCAAAGATAATCAATTTGCTACTGGACGAACAGCGAGAGATAGCAGCACTGCGATTTTGCGATTGCATGGCGAAAGCTGCGAAACTTTGTGGCATGTTCAGAGCGATATCGACTGAAACTAGAATCGTAAAGCGTCGATTACTTCGGCCACCGGAAGTCCTCGACGCTGGACTTACCACTGCCGGTCAAGCAACAAATCTCAAATTTGTTATTTGCAATTTGTTGGCGTTACGAGGTCTTCCTGGTTGCACCATGTAATTAATTGAATTCCAGCATTTTTACTGGGCAATCTTGTCATTGTTAAAGATCTTATTATCTTCGAAATACTGCTTTTTAAATTGACCCATAACCTATCCATATTTAGTCCTATAACTATTTAGATAGAATCTAAACGAATACGGAAACGTAATCGACGCTTTAACTATGATCTACACAAAACGATAACAATATCAATACTAATACCAAGAAAAGGAAACATACCGCGTTACGAGCACGTGCGAGCACGACCATAACGAGCTTGACCGCAACGAACAAACTGGAGTACAGTTTGTTCGTTGCGACCGTTGGCGATTTAAACATCGAGGAAGCTAACAGAAACCTTGTATACGAAGATACATATATGAATATATAAATATACATATATATATAGAAAGAAAAGTTAACACAGTTCCGCTATTGGAAGAATAGAACAGCTAAAAAGAGTAATATTGGTGGCGCCTCAAGTGCCACGAAAGGTCACGCAGGAGGCAAAGTTCGTAGCGCGATCAAGGTTTCGGAAAGAAAGGTAGACACTGTCCGTGGAAAACTCGATGCTGAGGATCGTCCGCGGCCATTGCGCGCTAAATCACGCGAAATCCCTCTCGGAATCGCCAAACTTCCACAAACTATTATTTCCTTTGATTTCCGAGCTTGTTCGGTCTCCCAAAATTACGTTTACTTCGTTAAGAAAAGTGGTCACAGTTCGAGAATCGAGAGACATCGGTCCCGATATGGCTGTGAACAGTCTGCTGGCTGGTTTAGGGCCAGAAGGGCCCAAGCTGATGGCTGTGAGCAAACTTATCTCGATAAGTATATAATAAAACTTGTCTTTGACGGTATAATTGTTACAATTATAAATCAAAGATGATCCAATAACGCTCTTCGAAATGGTACACCCCGACTCCGTTACCACGAGGTGTCTCGTGCGAAGGGTTGCGGAAGAAACGCAAATTTGAAGGTAGGAGTTCGAGATCGAACGGTGCTCGGTTCTTCTAGGATCCAGATTGCGAAAGATCGGCGATTCCGTTGAGGAGTTCCGTGCGATTCGACGGGCGTATATCAGTAGGGTCAGCGAACGACTGCTATTTGCGTGTTGCGGTTTTTGCGGGCTCTCTCGCTCTCTCTTTCTCTCGCTCTCTCTCCCTGTTTTGTAATAGCGCAAATTCCAGCGCTTACCTTTCTTGATGAGCAAGCTAGTGACCCTCCGTAGCGCCTCGCGGGTGCTGGAGGCGGAGCTGTGCTTACTTTGGCCGAAGTATTTGTTCGGTGTGATGTTGGTCGGCAGAGTGAGCGGTTTCCGCTGGTCCCCGGGCCCGGTCAATCTGGCGTCGAACGCGTTGTTCAGCCTCTCCAGGTGTTCGATGGACGCCGGCCGAGGTTGGTTCGCCTTCCTGGTCGGGTACCAGCCGCGATTGGGTCCTCCGGCGAGGCGAAGCAGCTCCGTGCCGATGATCGCCTGCTCCAGACCCGGGTTGTTCCTCCGGTACCTGAAAAACCAGCCGATCGGTGACTCTTCTCGCTTTTACATCCGAGGTACGCGCGTCTCGAACGGTCGTCGTCGGTCTTACCCGGTGGTGGCAGTGGTCGGAGCGTACCAACCAGGTTGTCGACGCGTCTGCGTAGGGTTGCCAGCGTGCTGAGGCGTCCTGGGGACGTCGCTGCCCCTGGCAAACACCGGGGTTTCGGGCAGCGAGCAGGACGTCTGCATCCCAGAGCCTGCTGAGACGTTTCCAGCCATGGGCCCGGTGGTACCGATGGTGTTACCGATCCCGTTGGCAGCGCCGCCGACGATCCCGTTCCCGTTCCCGTTGCTGCCGCTGCCCGAGGAGCTGGAGCACGGATCCGTCGACGGAGAGTGTCGCTTCGTCAACGGACGTCGCCGGGACGGTCCCGGAAGGTCCGTCGGAAGGGTTCGTCGCTCGGCGGGTATCTGCTGCTGAAGGAAATTCTCATGATTCGACGCGGAAGGGCCGTTCGTGAGTCTTTTCGCAATCTTTTGGTCGGTGGAACGCGAGAAACAGCGCGTTCGACAAAACGCGAAGAGGGTGCCGAAACTCGCCTCGCGCCTGGAGGTGTTGCTGGTCCCAGGCGTGCGTCTGCCCCTGGAGAACCCGGCGTCCATGGACCTGGTGTTCAAAGAAGACTGGTGGTCCTTGGAGTCGGACGAGAGGCAAGCCGTTGGTCCCCGATGAGGAGGCACCCTGGGTCTGTACTCCATCGTCCGGTTGCTGCTGTGAACCTTCGGCCTAGGAGTCACCGCTCCGCTCTGACCCACGTCGGAGTTCTCCTCGTCCGCCTCCTCCACGGGAGAAGGTGGCAGCGGAGGGAATTCGAGGACTTCGACGCTCACCTGTGGATAGGGTCGCTTTTTACAATCCTGTTACAAATCCTGCGATCAACGCGATCATCTACCGGCGATTATTTAACAATTTCGCGTCAAGGAGTTTTGGAAAGATTACATGTTGGGTAGCAACGAGTATTCTCGAGGCATTCCTCTTGGCACAGCGCAATCGTCGAGGCGCGTATTAACAAGCTTCCGGTAGATAAAGCGTTAAGAGCAACGTAGGACGTGCGATAAAAGTAAAACTAGATTATGCACTCTTGCGCAGTAAAATAATCATCGGATTGAACTTTGACCGAACAAAGATTTTGACAAAATCCTGCAACGTTCGGTCCCAGACAAGTACCTGGAACTCGGGGTTCTTCGAGTCCTCGAGTATAGCGTCTATCACGTTCTCGATCTGCTTCTGGTCGTTCTTATGACTCTCGACGACCCCGTTCTGCCTGGATCTCCTCTCGGACCCGTAGACAACGTCCGTCCCGTTGGTTCTGTTCCCCTCGAACTCGATCTCGCCGGTCTTGGAGTTCTCAGCGTCCATCTCGGAGTCGTGCCGTCTTCTTGGCCGAGGTTCCGGCAGACTCTCGAGAGTCTTTCTGTCGGCGGGTTCGATCTCGAGGGAGTTTCTCTTGTTGCCGGACGCGGAGGAGGACCTGGTGTCCCCGATGGTTTTCCAGCGTTTGTTCTCCGAGAAGGACTCGCTGTTCTTCACGCTCTCGATCTCCTTGATGGCGTCGCTGACCTTCTCCAGTTGCCTGCGATTCTCCTTCAAGGCTTTCTTCACGATCTGCTCCTCGATCAGCAGATTTACCGGGATCTTCGAGGCCGGTCTGTGCTCCGTGCGGCTTCCGCTGGGCGATCTCCTCGGGTGCGAGGCTTCCTCGATCTTCGAGGCGTTCGCTCGCTCGTTGTTGCCGCCCCAGCTGTTGTTCGAGCAGCTTCTCGACACGGAGATGGAGACTCTGGTGGCAGGCTCGTCCTCGAGGTGCTTGGATCGCCGGTGAACCGCCTCGGTCGAAGGCGACAGCCTGCCGGCGAGCTGCGCTCTCTCTCGAACCTTGTCCTTGTCGGAGACGTCCGACGTCTCTTCCTCCTCCACGGTGACCTCCAGCTGGCCTCGGGGTCCGATCTCGTCGTTGATCGCCGGCAGAGACACCACCCGGACCAGGTCCGGGGGAATCACCGACGGGAAGTCGACGGGGGCGCCGTTCGCCGATTGACCATCGGCGACGGCTGCGGTGGTGGCGGCAGCGGTTTTCTTCCCTTCTCTCAAGAGGCTGCGGATGTTGTCGAAGGTGCTCGAGTAACGTTTCGCGTCCGACAACCGAGTCTCCTCGCCGTTCTCGAACGACAGGCTTCTGGTTTTGGTCGGAGCTCTCGGCAAACCTTTCCGTTCCCTTTTGCGACCGCGACGGATCACGTAGGTGCCGTTCTTGGTCAGGTCGTGGGGACGTATCTGGTCCAGCTCGTTCGTCGACGAGTCCGAGTACGGCGAGATCAGGTCGTCGTCGGTCGTCGACAAACGCTGGTCCGGCCAATCGTCGAAGTCTCGCAGCTTCGACACAGAGCCGGCGCCTGGAACATTAATTTATCGTTAACAGTCGTCGACCGCTTGGCGATTAATTTCGAAATACGATCCGCCAAGCTTTCTTTTCGGCACGAAACGAAAGCACCGGAAGATCTTATCGACGCGACCGGGCGCGCAACGTCGATTGCTAAATTTGGAAATCAATTTCGACGGCGATCCGTCGAGCGAAGCGAATTCGAGATCTACGGGCGCGCGAGAACGTTGGAAAAGTTATCGAACGACAACGAGGCGCGCAAGAAAATCGTCCCACGGGAAAATGGAGGCTTGACCATCGACTGGACGACTTACTGGACATGTCGCTGCTCTTGCGCCGTCTCCTGCCGATGACCTTGGTGCTGCCAGGCGCGTAGAGAGGATCGTCCTCCAGCGAGACCTCCCACGCGATGGAATGCCTCTTGCCGACCGGCAGAGGAGGCTGCGGCGGTGGCGGAGGCAGCAGTTCCTCCAGGGAGTCGTCCGAGAACCGTTCCTCCTCGGACTGCGTTCGAAAGTCCGTCGAGTTTCTCGTGGAGAAGTCCGAGTTTCTCGTGGAGAACATGTCGGAGTACCGTTCCTCGGAGCACCTGTCCGAGGTCGGCGCGGAGAATCGTTCGCTGGAGTCGGCTCTGTTGGGCAGAGGGAACGAGACGAAGTCGAGGTTCCGGATGGAGAACGGGTCGGAGGTTGGAACGGAGACGCGGTCGTTGGACCCGGCGCTGGCCACGGCTATCGAGAAGTCCGAGTGGAACCTCTCGTTCGAGTTCGAGGTGGAGTTGGCTCGAGAGAAATCGCTCGAGTCGCAGATCGCTCGCATGGAGAACCTCTCGACGCTGACGGAGCTCGACCTGGGGATCGAGGATCTCTCGGACTCCCTGGAGAATCTACCCTCGCTGGAATCGGAGTCGGTCCTTCTTCTGTCGCGTTGCTGGTCCGCTCGGCGATCGTGGTTCATCAGCAACCGATCCTCCACGCTGCTCGACTTCATCATCTCGTGCTGGCGTTGCTTTCGCAGCAACGACGGCCAAACCTTCTCGTCGTCGAAGCTCTGCCGATGATTCCTAGCCTGTGGTCCATCGAACTGCTCCTCCTCTTCCTCTTCCTCCTCCTCCTCCTCTTCCTCTTCCTCCTCGACCTCTTCCTCGTCCTCCTCCTCCTCGTCGTCGTCTTCTTCTTCTTCCTCCTCCTCTTCCTCTTCTTCCTCGGAGGAGCGACGTCGCACCTCGCGATGCCTCTCGGTCACCATCGGATTCGTCCTGGGAGGAATCCAGCCGAAAGACAGCTTCCCGTCGAACGGCAGACTAGCAAATTTGCTCGGAGGAGGACTCTGCCCGAAACTGGTCAGCTTGAACGACTCCGTCGTGCCGTTCTTCCAACCGTACGGTCTCTGGTGTCGCGTCTTCGGCTACGGGAAAGCGACAAGGTTAGATCAAGTTGCGATTCCAGCCAAGCAAGATGCAAAGCTTCGACCGACTCGAAAACGGGACGCGGAACTTTTCGATCCGCCAAACGCGAGAACTTCGAACACCCTGACATCTCGATTTCGTTCGTTTACTCTCGTTTTATCGCGTTCTCGAGACTCCCTGGTTACCCCTCACCCCCATCACAGTGCGGAAACTCGGACAATTTTCGCGGGACCGGCTGGCACCACCGGACAACAAGAATTTAAGAAACATTTAGCTTCTCGAAAATTATAAACGAATTCTAACAAATCGAAATATCGTGCCTTTCGTTTTAGACGAAATCGAACGTCGTTGAATCGATGTTCGAGCATCGAAACGGTTACGGCAGCAGCGCGACAGACGTAAATTGTCCTTTCTCTAACATTTTTAGCGTCGGAGATGTCGCAATGGTTACAAAGAAATGGCAAGAGGTTAAGAACGAACGCGTTTCCGTTCTGGATCGCCTATTTGCTTCGCGAAGCCGATCGATCGATAAAAATTCGATTTTGCGAAAGTAGAATCGCAGCGCAAACCGATCACAACAAAGCGGAATAACGATCGCGATGTCCGAGACTCACGAGCGTGGTTTGAGTGGTGACCGCGCTTCCGTTTCCGTCTCGAACGTCCTCCATGGCGATCATCCACTGTTGTCTTCCGGTGCGACGGTCGGAGGACCGTCCGCTTCTCTTGGAGGAGTTCCCGGGCGACACCCTGGCGAAGGAAGCATGGTGTAATCGACGGTGCTTTGATCTCGAAACGGAGAAACGCGCGGCAGGACGGATACTCACATCGGTAACAAGGTAGAAATGATCCTCTCGGCCTCTTCCGGCGGCGGAGGAAACTCTTGCACGGGCAACCCTGCCGTGGGATCCTGCGGCTCTGGACAATCGGGAACCGGACGCAATGCTACCAGGGCCATTTTCGCTTTCCGGCCATTCATGCTCATGTAGCCGTCGTCCTCCGATTGGTGTCCTATCGACAGAACAACGCGGATCATCGCGACGATCGTCTTTCTCGCCTCTCCTCGCGCCAATCGCGACGGAAACCGAATCTTCGGTGCTCCGAAGACTCGCATGGACTATTTTCAATTTATCAACCGGGAGAGTTTCGCATAAATTATTTTCGATTCATCGGGATTCCTCGACTCGATTTCGACTCGACGGAAAGGATTCTCTCGGCTACCCGTTTCTTGCGGACGACGCAAGCCTGCCTCCCGGTCGCTGGACGAAACAAAAACTTTCCTGACCGATCGCGAGAAGCACGAACGAAACGAAAGCAAAGTTTCCTCTGCGATCGTAACTCGTCCGACTTCCTGCTCGTAAACGCATAGAATCCGCAGTCTACCGGTCGGGTTTCGATTCGGCGAGACTCGCGGCGCCAAGCGGAGGGATCGCAGAAACTCGTTTCGAATTCTCCCGTCAGTTTTATCGGACTTTGAAAACTGCTGCGGGCTCGCGAGATCTTTCCGGACCGACCGAACGATCGGTGGACCGCGGATTACTCTGGACGATCGTCTAGGACAGAGAAACCAAGGTCTCGGGCGAATTTGCGATTCGGCATAAAAATCAGCGCGGAGAGAAGAGTCGGCGAACTCCTATTATCCGAAGGAATCGTTTCTAATCGTCCGGGGGGGGACCGGAGTATTAGTTTTCCCGACGAAGATGTATCTGTTCCATTGTTTTTACTTTGTTATCGGGTGTTACGCATCTCGGCGAGCCTACGGACCGATTTTCAAAGGGTCGCGAGGAAAGGACGGAGGAGAGGAAGCGAGATCGAGGACGAAAGAGGACGACGAGGACGACGAGGACGATGAGGAGGACGCGGAGGAGACGCGGGAGGAAAAAATACCTAAGGACGGACTCTCGTCGTCGGGTGTGAGACCGATACTCGGTTCGGTGCTGCTTCCACAATCCCCGACGTCTCCGACGCCCCTGACTCCTCCTCCTCCGTCGTCTCCTCCGTCTCCTCCGTCGTTTCCTCCTCCTCCTCCTCCTCCGCCTCCTCCTCCCCCGACGACGACGACGCCACCTCTTCCACCACCTCCGACTTGGTCGACACCGTCTCCACCTCCGGCGTCTTCACCCTCTGACTCGTGCTCGTCGTACTCGGAGAGCACTTTGTCCAGCAGCTCGATCGATCGTTGCACATCGTTATCTCTGGAACAAACGGATCGGTCGATTCTATAGAGATTAGGAGTCAGATCCCGTTCGATCCGACACCCGTAACCCTTCACCGGGCCTCCCGACCACCCCCGCCACCTCGCGATTCCGTCGACGGTACGCGCGCCCAAAGCCAAAACATCCCAAGACGTCTTCCGCTTCGCACCGGTTCGATAACTCTTTGACTAATTCGTTAAATCGTTGGCGCAATCCTTTCGTTCCTCGATCGAGATTCGTCGGGTCCATTCGTTCGTTCGTTCGTTCGTTCGTTCGTTATTAAATTAATTCTTTGATTCGTTCGTTCGTTCGTTCGTTCGTTGGTTCAGAGGATCGGTCATTCGTTGATGCATCGATTTCTTTTGTCAATTTCTACATTCGTTCGTTAATGCGCTTACGCGTTCGTTAATTCGTTAATTCGTACATTCGTTCGTTACTTCGCTAATCCGTAAATTTATTTATTCATTGACTCGTGCGTTCATTAATTTGTTAATGGGCTCGTCGATTCATCCATTCGTTCGCCAAATTCATTCCGTTGCTCGTCGATTCGTTCGTTGATCGACTCTGTCCATTTCGTTCGTCGTTTCGTTAATTCGCGAATGGACGAGGCGCGGCGATATCTTGTTAATATTTCTCGTTTGTTCTCGACGAGTCGCGGCAACGCTTTGATTCTCGATCGCTTTCGAGCGCGGAGAAACGCGCGTCGGACGAATACGAAACAGCGAAAGGCATTTAAACGACTCGAACACGACGTCGTTGCATAATACGACCGGCCGATTGAAATCGTAACGATGAAGAAGAAAGAAATAAATAAAGAAAGAAAAGACAGGAGATATAACACTTTATACGTATTTTTCTTCTCCATAAAACACGGTCTACGGTCTACATCGATAACATTCGAGAATCCAGCAGCTAGTTTCGATCCAGCTCGCTCGATTCCCATTGAAGGCACCCGACGAGCGGACAGCCGCCGCCGCCGCCGCCGCTGTGCGGTATACGGAGGCTCTCGCGCGATTCATCGATTCGCAGCGCAATAAAGGAAAATGGTCGCTCCGTTCTCGAAAACGGTAACGAGGGGGTTAATTAGACGGGGTCTCGACGGATAGCGATCGGCGGGCACACGCGAGAGACCGACCGGCGACCGTCGCGACGCCTCGTCGTCGCCTCGAAACCAATCCCTGCGCCGTCGAAGAAAGGATTCGCGAACGAGAACGGGAATACGCAGACCAACCTTACCGAGACCGTCGAAAAGGCGAGGAGGCACGCACACGCACGCACACGCACGCACACGCACGCTCTGCGACAGCCAGCCGAAGGAACGGACTCGCAGACGGACGGACACGGACGGACGCAGACACATTCAGAGGCAACGAGAGTACTGAGAGATAAGAGATAGTAACGAGACTAAGAGATATGGAAAGAGAGATAGAGCCCCGGATGAAGGAAGAGCTACACGGAGAGAGAAAACTCCGCGAAGCGAGCCTCAGATACAGAGAGATAGAAAGAGACAGCTCCAGAAAACTTCCCAGAAATTGAGAGAGCTCTAGAGAAACCCTTGCAAATCGAGGGAGCTCCAGAGAAATCTCTAGAAATTGAGAGAGCTTCAGGAAAGAGCCCAGAAATCGAAAGAGCTTTAGACAGACGGGCAGAGAAAGAGGCTGCTTCGGAGGGACCCCCAAAAATTGAGAGAGCTCCAAGGAAAATCCCAAAAATTGAAGGAGCTCTAGAGAAACCTTTAGAAATTGAGAGAGCTCCAGAGAAACCCCTAGAAGTCGAGGGAGCTCCAGGAAAGAGCCCAGAAATCGAAAGAGCTCTAGACAGACGGGCAGAGAAAGAGGGCGCTTAGGAGGGACCCCCCAAAAATTGAGAGAACTCCGAAGAAAATCTCAAAAATCGAGAGGGCTACGAACAGAGGAAGAAAGAGAGAGTGCTCCAAGGAAAACCCCAGAAATCGAGAGAGTTTTAGAGAAACTCCCAGAAATCGAGAGAGCTTCAAAGTGAGCCCCAGACAGAGGGAAAGGGAAAACCGTACGGAAAAGCAGAAAGAGGGCCCCAAAGAGAGAAGGCGAGTTAAACGGAGAAATGGAAAGAGAAACCAGAGAAATAGAGGCCCAGGGGGAGAGAAAATGCCGGAGAGGAGGGAAGGGAAGCAGGCTGAGAGAAAGAGAGACGGTCGAGACAGAGGGAGAGACGAGGAACGGGAAAGGGTGCGGAAAGCGGGGGTTGGAGCCGGCAACGAGTGGCAGGAGAGACGAAAGGGGCAAAGAACCGAGAACTCGCAAAGGTCAGGGGAAACGCAAGGGGTGGTTCGGCTGGATAGGCGAAGATGGAAGCGAGAGAAACGGGGTTTTGCCAAGGGTTGGTCGGGAACGATGGTGGCGACGGAACCGGGGGCGAAAGGGCCAAGGGAGGGGAAAACGCGGGCCGGGGGAGGGACGGTGCGTCGACGAAGCAAAGCTCCGCGAGGAAAAGCTGCGAACCGGCAAACCAGCCTGCGCGTGCTGGCGCAATGCGGTCTTTGCAGGAGCGAGACGCGTAATCGGGTATGTTAATTCCTAAGAAAACCGGAAACGACCGTGTCGTCGCCGATGTCCTCGCCTCGCATCCACCCCTCTTCGTTTCGTTAAAACATCGCGGACGTGCTACGGCCACGGTCCACCGTCGTCGCGCGGATTTTCCACCGGAACTTCCTTGTCGGTGGATCCTCCCTCTCCCTCTCTGTCTCGACACCTAAATTTAGCAATTAACACTCGAATCCCTTCCTTGCAACAACGATCTTCGTTCAACGCGGATGCCGTTAAATCCCTCGAACCCCAAACAAAACTCTATTCCATCGTTATCGACGTACAGCTATTTTAAAGTACGCGAGCATTCGATAAACGCGAACCGCCATCTTCTTCGACGTAATTCCAGACGCGTTTCGATCGCTGCGACCGTGAAATAAATCGTCGGGGTTAACGGACGGGTCGCGCGGATCTACGTTTCTGCTTGGAATTTTTCTGCGCCGTCGTCGCTTCGCAAGAGTCAACAATGTTTTTACAAAATATCGCGATAAACGACTTTATACAAATTTTTATCGAAAATAGCGTCGATAAGATAGACGGGTATCCGTTCAGCGTCGAGAGATCGAAACTGCGAAAGGAAGCAGAAGCAGATTTTTATTTCGTCTCGATGCCGGGCAACCGAAGATTCATCTTCCGCGGACGTTTATCCGAACGACGGTTTCGGACGTCGCGAAACGCATCGCGGAGCTGCGTTTCGTCGCATTCGCGACTGCACCGACGCGAAAGCGCCGTCTGGACGCGCGCACGGTCGTCTACCCGCGTACTTTTATTTTTCGAGTCGGACGATCGTCATCGGGAACGTTCGTCGACGCCGGGTCGATTTCAAAGCAAACGAGATCGCTCTAACGAGAGACCAGAAGGCGAAAAAGCGAAAAAGGGAAAAAGAGAGCGGAGAGATCTCCTAACGACCGGGGCTCGCCAATCAGCGAATCACCGACAACTCGACAGAGGAAAACAGAGAGAACCGGACCGTTAAACTCCTCGATCGACGAATCGCGGATGATTAGCTTCGGAAGAATCCTAAGTTACGACTCCGTCTGGCTGACTCATACCTAATTGAACGCATGCTGCGACCGAATCTCCTCCTCCTCGTCGTGCAATCGCGGCGTAGCGCGTGTCGCCGATCTCGAGGATCGATAAACTGCGGATTTTTCGCGTACACGACCACAAGAATCGTCGAAAAACGACGCTGCATGGAATAGAAACATTTAGGAACCTCCTTGCCGGGCATTCGCGTTAAATAAAAATGGTCTGAGACGGTTTTACTCGACGCAGACGCCGAATATAAATTTCTCCAGTCGCTGGCTACATATTCGAACCATGTCCGAACCTGACATCTTTTAATTCATTTAATCATTCCATCGTTGAACGCGGCAAATAAGACAGAAACGTCTCGGTACGTTGTTGCTGGACTTTTATGCTAAATTAAAACCGACTTCGTACGGTTTTGCTCGGCGTAGAAGCCAGATATAAATTTCTCCTTTCGCTACTGTTATTTGAATCTCGTCTGAATCTGACATTTTTTAATTCGTTCAACGGCGCGAATACGATGGAAACTGTTCGGAACGTTCTTACCGGACATTCGCGCTAAATAAAAATGGACTTCTCCTTTCGCTGGCTATAATTGAATGGTATCTAAATCTGACACTTTTTAATTCGCTCGATTCGTTCATCGTTGATACGATGGAAACATTCCGGAACATCGTTGCTGGACATTCCAAATAAAAACCGCCTGCATCGGTACTCGGTGCTCGACGTAGCCGGCTAAATATAAATTTCTCCTTCTGTCGGGTTATCTGAATCCGTCAAGAAATTTGAATTCGTTTAATCGGCTCGCCAATTAAAATTGCATCGGCCCATTTGCGACGTACGTCGCGTAAAATTTTAGGGTACCGGCGATCGAATTACGACGATATCGTCGCTAATTTCGTAGACGTTCGATCGTTACGTCGACCAAGATCGAGGCTACGCCGACCCTGCGACGGCTCGTTGGGTCGAGAGAGTTCTCGATCGAACGATCACGTCATCGCACGGAAATATCGAAACGAACGAAATCGACGGATGCACGCGATCGACTGTACGGACGATCCCTCTCGATCGAAGCGATCTTATTGTTAGATCTGCTGGACGACGAACGATCCACGGCGTCCCTTCGAAATTAACCCTTCGCGAACCCAAGCAATTTTTATCCCAAAATCGATACGTTCTTTGGCGTAGAATAATTCCATTGTACTAGGCTCGTTTCCTTTCGCGCATATCAAACTTATTGCTATTAACCCTTTGCACTCGAAGCTGTTCTAACTAGAGAACCAGAGCATTTCTCCTAACTTAGGATATTTTAATAAATTCATTCGGATAAGAGGAAATGTATCGAGTAGAATGAAAATATTCCAGGACAGACAAAATGCATCGAGTTAAAACAGCTTCGAGCGCAAAGGGTTAAAACAACGAACAAGTTCGTTAGACTCTGTCCAGCATCGGCGGCAGTCTGCAACGATGTTCCAGGGCAAAGGGTTAACTACGCTCGCTTCTCGTCGCAATACGCGTTCCCCAAGGACATCGATCGGACCTCTCTCGCGAGCGCGGTTTTCTAATTTCGGCGACTTTCGAATCGACGAGTTTATCGGAGCTGCATAGCTCTTCTAAACCGATATCGAATCTATCGAGTCGTGAAAGCAACCGGTACGCGTTGCCTCGCGGAAACGACAAAAATCGACCAGTTTTAACGACGAGCGGTTCTTATTACGATATCTGGTATCGTAGATAGAGTGTCGTTGGGCCGTGCAACGTAAGCCAGACCCAAGAGAAGAGGGCCATCTAGAGAGAAAGAGTCCCCGACGAAAACCAGACCCAAGGGTAGACTGAGATTTTCCAGGGTATTCTGGTTTCCCTTTAACACGATTGCTATGGCAGTCCCTGGGGACTGACGGTATCAAACTTACAAATTAATATGTTATCGATCGTTTCCCGTGAGCAGAGTTTTCGAATTTCGATAACCGTCGAACAAATAATCGAGAACCGGTCGTTGAATCGACGCCGGTGATTTCAGCAGCGGAAGCTCCTCTCGACCGCCGCGTTAATAGCATATTTATGGAGCCATAAATGCAACTGGTACGCGTTGCCTCGCGCAAACTGCAAGAATCAACTAATTTTAGCTAAGCTCGCTTGTTATCGCGGCGCGCGTTCCTTCGAGGATGTCGATCGGATTTCCCGCGAGCACAGCTTTACCGTTTCGATAACCGGCGGATAAATAATCTAGAAAACCGGTCGTCGAATCGGTGGCAATGGCAGAGGGAGCTGTTTGATGTTAGAAGGATTTCGAATCGCAGGGTGTCGCAGGATGTCGCTTGAAATTTCGAAAGCTCGGTTCCCAAAAGTTTCTACGCGTTTTCGTCCAACTATCGGGCTACCCCGCGTATTCCGATAGCGTGCGGAATACTGTGACGGTGTTTTAGATCGAGTTCCGTTGCATCCGACGAACAACATATCGTCCCGTTATGCCGCGTCATCCGATAAGACCATGTTCGCCCTTTTGTCCGAAAGCTGACTCAGAGCTGGACTAGAAACGGCAGAATGACCAGTTCGGTGACACGTTCGAGGCAGGTCAAAGGTCCGCGCAAAGAACCCGTAAAATGGACCCTCTCGTCGAACGGGGCTCGTTTCCGAGTTAACGGTAATCGAGCAAGAACGCGTAACTCTTGTAAACGCGATTTACAGTTTATATTCTGTTGCTGCGTGGACTGCCTAATAAACTTCGAGTTATCGAGAAGAAAAAGGATTACTTCTCATTACTTTCTCGTTACGTTCCATCTACGCGTCATTAACAGTTCGACCCCCGACGAAAGTTCTGCTTTCGAGTATAAATTTTGAATTTCCCTTCCCGATTTAAAATTCGCCTGGTTGCCGACCCAACGGAAGCAAGGTGGTTGGTCCAATTCGTTGGTCGCGTCTCGCTGTATCATGCTACCGGCACATTCGGTTATCGTAGGGTGCGTCGTCGACGGATTCGCCACCGAGTTCGGTCGTATCTCGCGAATAAAATATCGAGCACGGGGATGGGATGGGAAATGCGAATCGGAGAGCGCAGGGGGGAATCAGGGGGCGATCGTAAAGCTCGCGAGCTAAACCGGAGCATAAATTGGACCGGTGATTTCGCCGGTAGAGCCACAGGGGAGCGAGGAGACCTTGAGCTTTCGAGGGTGAATCGATCGAAGCGTCGAAACGATCGCGTTTGCCAAAGAAACCGCCTCGGAAAGAGCGTGTCGGAGGCGCGGGTCGGGCACAATGGCTGGCGAGGCAGGCGTTGTATCGCCTAATTCAGCGAATCGGCCGGTATCGAACGGCGCAGTCGTTTCCGTATGTGGGTCAGTGGTCGATACGCGTGTCCGATGTGTCCGGCGTGCAGCATCAACCGACGCAGCCTGCTCTCTCGTCGACGGCGTGGCGTTGGCGTGGCGAAACCAGGCGAAACGAGGCGAAACGAGGCGAAACGAGGCGAGGCGTGCCACGCCGTTGGCGCGCCCTGATCCTCGCTGCCGCGAGAATCGCGTACGCCGCGTGATTCATCGCGCCGATTCGCCACTGACAATTCCCTGCTGCGACATGCGTCGCCGTGCATCGACGTGCATCGCTATGCATCGCCGTGCATCGCTATGCAACCGCTCCGTATCGTTGCGCGTCGCTGTTACGCGAACGTCGCGAGATCTCCGCGCCGATTCCGACGAACGCTCCTTAACGGGAAGCCGCTGCTTCTTCGGAAACTGCTCCGAAACCCCGCTGCCTCGCGTTCTTCGTTTCGCGATACCTCGATAACCGATCCGACGAGGGCTCCTCGAGAGGAAGTCGCTTCTTTGGAAACGCCTTTGCTTGCTCCGAAACGCCGCGGTCTCGCGTTCTTCGTTACGCGTCGCGATACCTTCACGACCGATTCCGACGAGGGCTCCTCGGGAAAAAGCTGCTTCTTCGAAGACGTCTTTGCTCCGAAACGCCGCGGTTTCGCGTTCTTCGTTACGCCTCGCGATACCTCGATGACCGATTCCGGCGAAGGCTCCTCGGGAAGAAGCTGCTTCTTCGAAGACGCGTTTGCTCCGGTAGCCCACAGTCTCGCTTGCGTCGCCGTCGCGATACGGTGGATGTTTCGGTTATCCGACCGCGGGGACGCGTTCGGACGACGAACGTCCCGCGGTATCGCGGGTCGAATAAGCAAACGGCAAACAAAATGGTGTCGCGGGTCGTTTCGATCGTCGAAACGTCGGGAACAAGATGGCGAATGTTCCGCGCGAAACGATCGATAGGAACGGAAGCTCCGATCCTGGCGAAACCGAGCGCGAACGAATTTCCAGGCCGCGACTCCTGGCCCTCCTCGCGAACTCGACGGGGCGCAACGAATAAAAATTAGGAGTTTCGACCGGGTCTCGAGCACGGATCCGTCGAGCGAGAGCCGGCGTGGAACGGAACGGGGGTGTTTCGGAGCCGGGCATGCTCGCAGAGTACGAGCCGGCAGGTTCGACCGGTTAATCCTCGGTTGTAATAAGGTCGCAGCCCTTCCGGCGACCGCCGACCGGGGCAAATCGCGTTAGAACGCCGGCCGACGACCTAATCGTATCCAGAGAGGACCCGAGACCGAGCACCGGTCCCTCGTAACTCTTCATCGAATTATCCGTCGGCTAGACTCCGGCATACACGGACAAACCGTCCAACGGACGTGCTCTCGCACGCAAACTCTCGCGACTCAGCCGATACGATCCTGTCGAACGAGTTCGAGAGACCGCAGCCTGGCCTGAATCGCGAAAATCCGAGACGACCATCCACTTTTGCGTTTTCTGCTTCGTTCCCCACGCCCCGTCTCGCTCCCTTTCTCTTCCAACTCTCTCTATATCCATCTCCATCTTTCTCATTCTAGGGCGCTTTTTCTCCCCATCTCGTTTTAGGGCTATCGTTCGCGTTGCAGAGTTCTTTCTCCTTCTAGGACTCTTTCCATCGCCATTTCTCGCTTTCCAGGATTCCCTACCTTTCCAAAACTCTCTCTCTTTCTGTTTCTAGGACTGCCTCTTATACTAGAACCGTTTCTCCTTCCCTCTTTCTCTTTCGCGCCGAGATATTCCTCTCTGTCGGGCTCGCTCGGCGTCTATCTCTTTCCACCTTTCCGTCTCGATCCGTGTCACTCCCTCTCCCGAGAGTTAATGCAATTTCTAGCGTCTGTCGGGATTTTCAGCGCTGTCAATTATCGAACGGAGTGACATCGACTTTAGCGGAGGCAAGTAGAGCGAACCCGGGGCCTCTTCCTCCCTCCCTCTCTCTCTCTCTATCTAACTATCCATCTATCTATCTATGTACGTGTTGTGGCTCTCTCTATCTCTCTCGTTCGTTTCATAGGGTCGTTCAACTTGTTCGGAGGTGGAAGGGCGCGGAGCTATATGTATCGCCATATTGCTCGAAATTTCGACGCATCGGAACGATACACGGCATTCGCCTCGATGATCGACGCATCGGAACGACCTCTTGAAACCCTATCGCTTGTGATCGAAACGATTCCCAGCCTCCTTTTCCCGGTGAATCGCGGCCTCGGCCGAGCGAAACGAGCTTTGGCCGCTCTGCTCGCCGCACGCGCGTCTCCATATTTTCTATACTGTTCTGTTCTGTTCTGTTCAGCAATGTAAACCGCGTAGGAGCAAAATAGCAATGAACTTTCTGCGCACGGATCGAGAGCGAGAGCGAGAGCGAAAGAGAGGCTTCGGTTCGCCGATTCTCCGCGATCGTCGTTCCCGACGTTCGCGTCGAGCTTTTCCGCAAGTTGTTCGGGGTTAAACGGGGCTCGTGCGGTGCAGTGCGGCTCGTCCGTTCCTCCTTTTTCCATTTGCTCCGGCGCGCTGCAACATTTTCCGCGAGCTCTTCGACACGGAGACGAAGGATGCCTCCGCGGTGGATAAGAGAGCAGGATAAGGGCGAGAGAGGGGTCGTCGGCGGACAACGGGAGTCCGTGAAAAGGATCCGAGGAGCGGAAGCGAACGCGAGCCTACCCATCTCGGTCGTAGGTTCTACGCAACGCGGCATCCTCGAATGGTACGCAGCCAGACAGAGAAAGGGAAACGGAGATAAAGAGCGAGACAGAGCCGGGGAGAAAAAGCGAGAGAGGGAGAGAGAGAGAGATAAAGGGAGAAAAAGAGAGAGAAAGAGCGCCGGCTAGAAAAGTTATTCACCCCGAATCGATCCGTCCGATTGTCGAGCCGATGAAAGCCGTCCTAAGTAGTTAATTGGTCTGCTGCCCGATACCGGCGCGTTACCCTACCCCTACCCCCCTCGCCCTCCTCCTCTTATCCATATATATATATATATATATATATGTATATGCAGATATATATATATACATATGGATATATAGATCCTCTCGTACACCCATATCCATAGCCGGAACGCCAACGGTACAGCCGTGCGTGTCCCGACCTATACCCGAGCTCGGGCCATTCTCATTTCCATTCCCATTCTCGTTCTCGTTTTCTCGAGTCGAGGAGACCGGCGACTGATAATTAATCCGTATCGCCGGCCTGGCCGGATCGAGGATCGCGGCAACAACCTTTCTTTGCGAATTCGATCGCGAAACGGATCGAGTTTCGCTTTCGAACGGCTACCCGCGACCACCGCGCGCGACCCGCCAGAACAAGCCCAGTGAAATTGCACGCAGCCTTTCCACCGTCGTCCCCTCTAACAATCTTTCGCAATTTTCTTACAGGACAGGAGAATCCTGTTCGGAGAAGGTTTGCGATTTTTCTCAAACGAACATCGCCGAAATGAGAGTTTTATAGTTTTGGGACGGTCTCTGCGACGAACTCGTCAAGCTCTCGCTCTGTTAGGAATTTTTTCCGAGAGAACTATGCAAGCTTTTGTG